>JAPDSC010034573.1:0-13481 GCA_026290005.1 Latrodectus geometricus | reverse complement strand
TCCGCCCCTTCATTTTTATTTCATGGTCCTGAGATTTGATATAGATACCGCTGCATGTACAGGGTTTATCTTTTTTGTATACATCTGAACAGCGTCTAGGGATATCATTAATTCTCTCAAGTGATGGTTGCAGCATTTTATTATTTTTCAATTTATTTGTTATCATAACAATAATTTATAACATTTGTATTTATTTCCAAGAGCATAACTTAATTATATGATTAAGTGTTTAAATTAAAAAAGCCATCTATTTGATATTAAAGATATATTCAAATTTTGAAAAAAAATGGGAAGTCACCTTTCCTCTGGTTCAGGTGTCTTTAATATGCAAAAATTTTATAATATAAAAAGTTGCATTAAAAATTAAACGAAATAAAATATTTGCAGTCTCCTAGTGGAAATTAGCGTATTGTTAAACAAGTTTTTTTTTCTTTTTCAGAAATTAAGTTTAATGAAAAAATTGTGTTAAAATAGTTTTCTTAGATTATAAAATCATTGAAAAATTTATTAATTAAGGCTTGAGTATTTCTAATCCCTCATGCGATAACAGTACAGATAATAGAATTCTGCTTCTTGATTTTTTATTTCATGGTCCCGAGATTTGATATTGATACCACTACCTGTATAATGTTAAACATTTTTGTTGCCATTTGTATACATCTGAACAGCATTTTTAAGGATACCATTAAGGGCCATGGTAGCATAGTTTATTAGAATGTCAGTCTTACATTCCCAAGGTTGTGAGTTTGATTCCCCGATGACTTAAGATTGTTGTGTTCACTAATAACGACTGGGGCATGTAAAATACGTCGTGCTCATAATGACGTCCCATGTTCCCATTCCAAATTAATAACTCTGGGGGTAGTAGGAGGCAGGCCTCGGGTCTTCCTGTCTCTAAATTCGATGACTCAGATGGTGCTGCAATCTATGAGACAAGTCGTTCTTCCACCATCGTGAGAGAGTGCCTTATTAAAAACGGAAGGCCCTATTACTTCATTCACCCAGTCTTAGATGGGTGGACTTTTCTTCACCAAATGTCATAAGTAACAACAGGGATACCATTAATTCTATCAAGTGCCAGTTGCGGCGTCTTATTATTTATAAATTCATCTGTCATGATAACGATACATTTATATCGATACAACATTTATAAGATAGCGATAGATTTATATTCATGGATACATTTATATATATTTATTGGAGCAAAGCTTTGTTATATGGTATAGTTGTTTAAATTATAAAACCATCTATATTTGATATTAAAGCGATATTCAAATTTAAAGAAAATGTAACCGAACCTTTCCTTCAGTTCAGTTGCGAAGATTTGTTAACAGAAAATGTTGCATTAAAAATTAAGCAGAATAGAATATTTGAAATGTCCTAATGAAAATTAACGTTTTGTTAGACAAGTTATTTTTCTTTTTCAAAAATTAAAATTAATAAACAAAACTTGTTGAAATAGTTATTTTAGATCTAGAAATCATTATACGCTTTAAGAACTTATGCTTAAACTATGTTATAATGAATGAAAAAAAAAACTATTTATGAAAATTGAAAAAAAAGTTACTCACCTTTTCTACCAGATGAAACAAGCAGTCCCCACGTTCTTAAATCTATAATTTCTAGTCTCAGAATTTATCCTTTACGAAAATAAAAAAAACATTAGTTTTCTTTTCTTTTTATAGAACCAGGAATTATTTATAAAAATAAAATATAATAATTGATGACCAAATGGCACTGTGTTTGAGGAACTAATGAAAAATAAACAGATAATATGTAAACAGGTTAGTAATGAAAGCTACTGTTAGAAAATTATATACGAAGTATTATTTATAGATAATTGATAACATTTTCACGAAATGTTGAAATTTACTGAAGTGAACAAATTTTTATCGAAAATAGTTAATGATACTAACACAGTAGCCTCAGAATTGTTTCTGTAAATGTTTTAATGATTTTTTCTTATTAATCACAACATAGAAATACAACATTTTGCAATTTCTAGCCAAACAGCTAGGTACCTAATAGAATTCACATTCTTCCGAAGATTTTGCAATTTTTTACGGAATAACTATTAAGTTCTTCTGTTTACAATTTATATTTAACATGAAGAACATGTTAGGTATTCATTGATAATCATTTTCATGAATATCAAATTTGTAAAAGAAATATAGGAGAAATATTTTCGGCTGAGTCTAATAAATTAATAATAAATGACTAATTAATACATTAGTTACTTGGTTCATTTAATTATTTGTTTTGTGTAAATCTTAAATTTTTTAATGGTGCATAATACTTTATACCTGTACATAAGAAACTCATGGTAAATTTTATCATCATAATTTTTTAAAAGGTATAACATATATAAAGTTTGTGTTATCATAATAACAAAGATATAAATAATTGCATCGTAGAAAATTTTATGACGCGCGCACGTTATTATTATCATTTTTTATTGTAATTTCTTGTTTAATTTTCAATCCATTGGTTTTATTTAAGTACCAGCAGTATTTTCTATCATTAAAGGACATCAATGAAGTATTAATGTTCATTTACTTGTACATTAATATCCAACAATGAAATCTTTGATACAACACTTAAAACTCTGTAAAAGAGTAACTATAAAGTTATGACTTATAAAAAACAGTTTTTGAACAAAATAATAAATTTGAAAAAATTATGTTTATTATATTTATCTTTAATACTAAATTAATACAAATAAACGTAAAAATAATACTTTTAATAGAAAATAATATTGTCAATTTCTATTTTTATCACAGGTATGCACGTATATATGCTGGTAGCATTTACTTGCAACCATTTAATCACATTGCTTCTTTCATTGTGGGAATGGTTCTTGGTTGGATTTACGAGAAGCATAAAGATTTTAAGCCATCAAAGGTTAAATTGCAGTTTACTATTTTCTATTCAGACTATTCTAAAGAATATAATTTTATATTTTAAAATTAAATGGGAAGTGTAGATTGTAAATAAGGATATGCACGACCTAAATGTACCTCTTTTATTAAAAACTATTCCAAATTCCATAAAACTTCATTCCAGATTAAATTAGAATGGAAAATGTTTATTTTGCAGAAAAAAAATTTTCGTCGTAGTAAGTATTTAATCGGAAAGTTAATTGTTTAATATTAATTTCCAGAAAAGCTACCATGGTATTTATTTTAAATTTTTAGAGGTATGAATTTTCTGTTGATGAAGACTTAACGTATACAAAAGAAAAGAAAATATCGTGGATCGTAAAATGGGAAATGCTTAATTCTATCCTTCTCTTTCTTGTGGCAAAAATTTCCTCAATTGACAAACTTTCTGTATACGAAATATGCAGTTTTTGTATTTTCCTTATTTAATTGACATATTGGATAAAATTGAAGTCTAAGAATATAAAATATAATCTTTTAATTGTTTATTGCATTCAAACATTAATATTATTGAATTATTGTACAAATATTAATATTATTGAATATTAATTGTTTGTAACTGGTATTATTTCGTTAAGATATTAAATAAGTTAATAAGGTTTTTAATTTAAATTTCATTAAAATAATTTTAAAGCTTTTTTTGTTTTTTACAGATAATTCTTGTCGTTGGATGGATCATATCGATTATTCTAGCTTTATCAATGCTATTCTTCATACGACTTCCAATTTTTGATTGTCAAATTACTGCTTATTATGTATCAATGAGAAATTTCTTGTTTGCCATTCCTTTTGCGTGGCTAATGTACTGTTGTTTGACAGGAAATGGAGGTAAGCAAAATGAACCACGAGATTTTTAATTGTGAAAAATGCTTCATTCCATTTTTTAATAATAATTTAAAGATTCCATTTTTAAATATAATGTAATACTGAGATTACATTAATATTTAATCTGTAAACGCTATCCTATACTATTAGGGTTTTTCCCAGTTCTAAATCTCTTGAAACTGCTATCGTTTCGGAGTAAGCATTGATAACACATGGGTTATGATCTTTATCACACTCATTTGACAATCGCATGGTGTAATGCTCTTTGCTCATACAAACAAATTCCATGTATAATTTTGCCTTTTTTTAATATATTGAATTTGTGTAATATTTGTTACACCTGCCTTATGTAACGAATATTCTTTGTGTATTTCTTTTTAAATTTAAATAATTACAATATATAATAATTTAAATTACAGCCTTAAACATTTTCTAGCAAAAATTAGATTTTTTTCTTAATTACTTCTCTCATTCCTATAAATATTCATTAAAAGCAAAATATTGTTAATGGTTTATTAAGAATAGTTAAATGCTGATAAAAACTGGAAAATAATATTTGTTTATTAAACACTGGGCAGTATAACAGTTATTCTTAGGAAAGAAAATATTCTAACGTTAGATTTATATAATGTTATTTTTATTATTTTTAAATTAATTTTTATTTTTCAAACAATTATATCTCTTCTTTTAAAAGTGATCATTACGGTTACAGTAGTGACTTTCGGCGATTATTTTTACTCCAAGCTGATGACGACATAAGTGTTGGAATTTGGTAAGCATTTCAAATGGGTGCATTGGTTTCTTCTAAAGGATGGCAGCCCTATATGAAAGAGAGATTTAGGTGGTTGGAACCTAGCAGAGCCTACACCTTTGACATGAATAATTTACATTGATGATAAATTTCAAAAGGATTGGTAATCCAAATTTAATACACTAGATATGATAATTCTTATTACTTCTGGAATTTTTATTTCGTCATTTTGTTCTCCCTTGTTCTTTTTTTCATTTTGTCACTTAGGGTGTAGACTATCCTAGGAATTTACCTTTATTAATTTCATTATTTCAAAAATATTTTTAAGCAAATATTTGCTAATTTCTAGGTGTCAGTGCGACGATAAAATAGGCCAAACTGGTTTACACATTCGATGGACTCTTTTCTTTCTTTTGTATGACTAACGTTGTTGTGTACATGCGTGATATTTGTTTTTTGATTTGGTAACTCTTGAACAATTTGATTAGTAATTTATTTTTATTTGATTTCTCTGTGCGAAGAGTAGAAATCACGCCAAACCGCCACACAGAATCTTAGATATATACCCAAAAATTGAAGGAAATATGTTATAAGATAGGAAATGAAATCGCAAAAATCATGTATCGTAATCATAAAAAATCGAAGGTAGTATTACCTTTATTTAAGTTTTATTTAATAACTTCCACTTTAAAGTAACTAAAATACGGAAGTTTGAAAATTAAACTGGTGAATATAAGTTTGAAATTAGATATCTGTTCAATAAAATTATTTCTGTGAATCAATTGAAGTCACACAGAATTTTCAAAATTTTTAATACTCAAAAATATTTCATACACATTTTAGATATATTATATACATATTTTCAGATCCTATTTAATGAATAGGTAATAAAAAAATACATTCATGACTTACACAACGACTCAAATATTTCCGCGAATAAATACTGATTTTAACTGATGCGATTAATGTCATATAATTCATATCCATCTCAACATATGAAATTCAATAAACTTGAATAGCCAAAAAATAATTTCTAAGTATTAAATTTGAAAGTAAAAATGCAAATGGCACAAACTATAATAATAAATTTCCTTTAATCAATTCCCTTGTCTCATTTTCGATGAAGTCAAAGCCAATTATTATTCAAATGATTATTTACACATTTGAGAAACAGTGCATATATTCAACGGTTCATATATTTTTGCAGCTCCCAAAATAAAAAGGAATGCTATCAAGTTGGTAGATAAAATGGAAACAACTATAAAACTCCATTGCGAATATTCACAATTACGCAATGTAAGCAATCTACACATGATATATATCACCGTATTTTCTTTGAAAAAAGAACCAAATAATTATAATAGAAAATGAATCGATATTGACTTTAAAAATCAAAACAATCTTTCTCCTGATACTGCCTTACGTAATTAATATGCATATCGATTCTTTTTCAGTATGTTTGATGTTTAATGTTCTAATATCTTGGCACGATCCTCCTCTCTCTAATTTGCACTAGCGCAAGAACGTCTGTGGTGACGCTAATATATAAATTACTTGTAGTGTTGAGGAAAAGAGCTTGCAATAAGTATTTTGATGTAACAAACTATAATCAATGTTTTTTTGCCAAATGCTTGGTTCTTACGGAAACTGGTACAGGTGCAATGTCCTCGACTGAAAGAACGTGTTCCAAAATAATCAGTGTAGTTGTAATGCACTTAATTGAAAGATCCTATTCCAGGTACATAAGACCAATTACAGCGAGTACAGCCAACTTAAAGTACTATGTTATCGATATATCGATATAGAGCAATGAATTCGGACATTCAGGTGGATAGGCTAGGTTGGAGAAGAGATATGACAGTTGTTTTAGCTGGAAAAGAGTGAATTGGGATCTTAAAGATCTTTTTGGTGTGGGAAGGGAGAGAGGACCATAATATATTTCTAACAAAATGAATTTAACATGAGTGAATATTATAATAATGTGAAATAAAACTAAGCGATCATGAATAAAATAATCATATTCATTTGCCATTCTTATCGTACTGGTTAAGAAAATAAAGAAGTTGGGAAAATTAATATGCGTGGTGCATTTATTCAGTATTTATCATTCTCTTTCAAATATATCGCTTTTCTTTATATGCAAGAAAAGACTGAAATATTTATTTAGTATTTAGCAATATTTATCGGCTTTTAATTTTTCTAATTATTTATTCTAATTAGTTTTGCTTTATTTTTAATTACATATTTAAATTGATTATTGTTTTCCAAATTACTCTTGACTTCAAAGCAAAATGAGGGGAATTTTTTTCATTATAATTCAATTTTAAAAATAATTTTAAAGTAAGTAATTTTAAAAAAGTAAAATAATTTTAAGTAATTAAAATTTTTACATCAACTAAAGAAACTTAAAAATATAATATTCTAAGAATAAAAATACAAAAATTGATAAAAATAGTCTATGTAAATAAGAATACTCTAATAAAAAAATATTGTTTATGAATAATTAAATTCGTTTTGTTATAATTTAAGTGAATGCATATTTATTAATGATTTTGATTTAAAGCAACACTATTTATACTAGTAAATTTCATGTAGTTAAATAAAATATTATGATAAGCTAAATTATTTGTTTTTAATCTATTATTCATTTATTTATTATTTAATTTTTATTAAATTTATTTATAAAATTTACAAAAACTTTATCTCTTTTGTTTAATTCGATAGATGGCAGCACAAAACAATATGTAAAAGTGTAAATTGTGTGTATCCAGTAAAATACCTATTACTTTGAAAGTAATTGTAATTATTATTTTAGTCAGGTACAAAAAAATAGGAACTTCAACTCATCCTAAAGTACTTGTTTTCGACATAATTTGGATGTAAATTATATAATATGTAGCGGTAGTTTTATGCTTTTATACCTAATATAAACATTTCCATTTGATAAGTAAATAAATATTTAATTTTGAAATATAAACATTAACCCTATATTAATATTTTGGAAAACAAATGCTTTATCAAGAATTCGTGTTATAAATGTGTACTAAATCTAAATTAAGGATAATCCAGAAGCATACGGAAACCAAACACGAAAAGATAAATATCGGCAGTAAAAATATCGCACACTTGGACGGTCAAGCATTATATATAAATTACAGAAAGGCACCCGATGACACCAAGCGTATGTCACAATAACGAGAGCGTAAGAGAGTGATAGATAAGGACATGTTTCAAAGACGGAAACGTATTCATAACTGGCCCATTGGTACAGGTCACTTCTAAGTGACAACGGCGAATAATGAACAGATATTTGGCAGTAACTACCAAAAGAAATAGATGGAGAACACAGACGGAGGAAACCTGTCGTATCAACTATTGACCGTTACAGAGTAAACCGTGTACATACGTTTTTAACAATATAATATCGACTAGGATTGTCTAGCAGGCTTGTCAGATGCAATCCTCTCTCCAAGAACCTTCCTAACTAGAGGTTTCTAGAGTACTTTTATCATGAGCCTATAGAACCTTGCTTCCAAAAATCTTATCAACTTGAAATTTCAGAATATTGTGTTAAGTTATGGTAAAAATGTCACGAAGCTACATTACATTTTACAGGCCTATTTTTCAGCTTTGAAAACCTCTATATTTAATGAATCAGCTTTATTTAGATAATAATTTCAGAAATATAACGAAAATTACACTCTCAAACAATTAATTAAACAGAAATATAAATATTCACTCAATTGTTTCCAATATTTACATTTTTCGTAACACTGCTCTCTCCTTAAGGAATACACGTCACGGACCATATATTCCCAAGAAGCTCATCCTCCAAACGTGGCTTCACATCCTCCAGATACTGTATTTCCAAGGTAGGAACATGTGCTTCCCGCCCAAATAGGAGATTACGCTGTAATATTCGATCCTTCCCGTCATATATAGTATTTGAAAAATAAAATGGGTAGTTTCATGAACTGCCTTTTTGGTTAAAAGAAAAATTGGTAATTTCTCTTACCAATTTCACTAGTCTTGCGACAGAATAATCGAAAGATGGTTTGGGATCATCTGAACAAACCTTTCTACAGTTTCATTCAAAAGGGGATGTATGAATTTTCTCCATGCCATGCAGTTCCTACAGTCCCCTGCAAATGACTGAATTGAAATTTGTCCCTTGATTAAAACGGATGATAAAGGGTATACCAAAACTGAAAGTTCAATTATGTAATAGTACTTCGGTCGTAGTGACACATTTGTAGATCAGAAATGACAACGTTTCTGGTCATTTGTTGAAAAATTTCATAGCAAATAGGATGCATTTCTTGCCTTTGTTCCGAGAAGAGATGCTAAGATATCTGATCCAATTATGTCAAATGATTATTGGACATTATATATTTATAACCGACTTTTACCTAGAGTCCCACAACACTTGCTTTGGTATAAGGATTATTCCACTTTTCCACATCAATTTTTATTTTTTTTCAAAAGAACACCTCTCTTACTTTATTCAAAATCTTCTTTTTTTCCAAAGTGGCCACAACTTAAACTATTATGAAGCTCTTTCAGCACACTTGACACTTGCACTCGTGGTTGTAAAAGTTTTCCGCGGAAAGTACGACGATCACTAGACATTCAGCCGGCTACCTCAATCGGTCAAGCATGGTACTCTTAATCTCATTAATGTTGATTCGTGCACTGAGTTAAGCTGTGATGTTTAAAATTAAATTTGAAGCATTGGTAGCGTAATGTTTAGGCTGGTAAGCAATCATTGGTTACCCATCAACAATAGATCTTGTTGTTTCTCAAATGTAGGGAGCTCCACAGGTCCTACTACTCTTTTCGTAGTGGAATTGTAATACGTTATTTTTTGTTAAATAGATTTTTCTCTCTTCCAAATTTCATAACATGCATTATCCGTTTTATGGATAAGGATATCCACAAAACAGAGAGTGTATTTTATGTTGCTATCTGTTTTGTGGATCAGGTTTTTGTCCTCAGCTTTAAAGACCTCCATGGATCATGAGAATCAGTAGTTATCTGTCAACTGAAAATAGTTTGAAGGCGAATTTATTGCATTATTGTTATCGTTCTGGACATCATCTTCGTAACAAGGCATTTGCATTACCGTGAGATGTTCCTTCAGGGTGACAGATTTCCATTCAATTTCAGGGAGTTATTCCCACGTCTCCATTTAGGACAACTCTATCGGTAATGATCTTTTAATTAGTAGCATTTTCTTTTCTAAGATATTTTTAACTAGTGTTTGAGAAAGTGTACAGATATCGTTTAAACTAATCTAACTCCTCCTTCTTGATAGATTCCTAAGTAACATCTCATTTTTGGAAGCTTGTTAAACATCCTTATCATTTATAGAATAGACAAGGGAGCTTTCAATGTCCTTAAATTCTTTATTTCATACAGTTTGTTATGCTTCAGAATAGTTAATGTCCTCACCATTTATTATGGTGCCAAAGTATCTGGAACGCTACAAGGAAACTCAGGGAATGCCGACTACGTCTTCCATTCAATTTTAAAGGCTAGTTCATGCAGCCTCTCCTAACACTTCTGTTCTCTAATTTTCAATTGTAAACGATATTAATCTTCAAGATGGTCTTAATTGAAACGTAAATTATAAGTGCGTTAGTCAAAACCTTTATATCCGTCCTCGCCGTTTTAAGGAGTAATTTTAGGACTTCTACAGCCTCTCCTTGTAGAGATGCATCAGGCTATTATGATTTCCTAACTTCTTCCTATCCATTGTAGAAACCATATCAAATTGTAGCTAGAAGGCTTTCCAAGATGATGCTCCATCGTAAACAGTTGGTTTTAATATCAAACAATAGACAACGATTGAAGGAATGGTGTCAGTTGAATTTAAACACCTCCGTATTTCCTTATAGATATAATTTATTAGAATTTTTAGTGCCCATTTCAAAGACTTGTATTCCTTTTTCGAAAGATGTTATAACACACCTTTCACATCCTTGAATTATTCTTTAACATATTTTAGAGCTCTTCTTTCACAACTAGGATTCAACTGTTTACTATAATTCCGATAGTTTCTATAGTTGATTATTGACTACCTGCAATTGCAATCGGAACTTAAGCTTTCAATTTTCCTTAAACAGCTTTATTCATGACAGGTCTTTGTTTCTTTTTTGCCATTCATATTCCATAATTCATGTGTTCTTTGAAGGTTTACATGTTTTGTCTACATTTTCATCTTTCAGTTCTTTACTGCTCACTGATATTTCCACTTACATCTCTTCCCTATTCGTTAATACTTCAGCTTTTATCAGTTCTTACACAGTCTAGAAAAGCCTTTGCAATATCTATAATACAGAAATTAAAACAGATAGGTTAAGAACTGGAGACTCAGTAGTCTTTGTCATGATTGCAATTGTTTCAGCTTAAGTAATTACACAGTCTAGAAAAACCTATAAAATATCAATAATACAGAAGCTAAAACAGCAAATTTCAGAACTAGAGACTCAGGCGTCTAACTATTTGCTTTCAAATGACTTTCATCCCTCATTCAATTCATTTACCTATTGATTAATGCCAAAATTTCGGAACTCTTCGGAAATAAATTTATAGATTTGAAAAGTAAGTTCTATTATATTTAAAAATATTTTCTCTATAACTGTATATATATATTTGCCATTTATTGGATATACATAATATACTTAATTATATATGCATTGATGCTTTTACAATTTATTTATTATATCTGTATTAGTGTATTTATGTCATTAGTAACTTTTATTTTAAATAAAATTGTATAGGAAAATTTTTTTAAATATGTAGCTATACAATATAAGCCTTATAGTAACTTTTCGCTATAATGTATGTTATGAGCGATTCAACATAAAAATGAAAATTTTATAACTTTTCATTTTAAGAAGCAAATAAAAATGAATATATATAGTTTGCTACGCACAAATTTGTGATAAAAATTCCCATATCAAACACAGGTTTCATGTCTTTAAGTATAGAGCGCATATTATCTCTAATAGTTTAATGTTCTTGTATTCAAAGATTTTATAGAAAACTTTTATGTTTTAGGGATTTTAAACACAATATTGTCTCACAAGTATTTAACACCTTTTAGTCAACTCAGCTACTTGATTTATTTGGTACATCCTCTCATTATTCTCATTCGAGAAGGATCTAGACATGAAAGGATGTTTATGTCTGTTTTAGATCATGTAAGTATTAAACGTGATTTTGTAGATTAAACCTACTTCAAGAATAAAAGGCAGTTTTGTTATCTTCAGATTAATGCCTGAATTTTATTTATAAATGTTTTCCATTGTTGAATGCTTAACGTAAATTTTATATTGTAATACTTTTTTTCTAAGAAATTTGAACTGTCTTGTATTTTTTTATATTTATGTTTCGATTTTTCTATTGTTCGCAATCATCTCACACTTAAATCGTATTTAAGGATTATTGAAAAAATACTTAAGATGGGTGCATTCATTTAATCTACATGATTTGGCAGAAACAATGGCAATGAATAACGAATATGCACCTTAGCAGTTCTTTAAATTATGGAATACTTGTTAGAAACTTCAGTCATACAACGAGGAATGTTTTCGTGAAAACGTGAAGTGAAAAATTGTTACATTTAATTTCCATTTATCTTAATATTTGAACATAGAACTATTTAATTTTTATGAACAATTATTTTATATTGATATTGAACGACATATATTTTATATAGTACTCTTTATATGTTAGACTGCATAAAGAATGTTCAAATAACTAATAATAGCCGAAAGCTAGCAGATATACAAAATTTTTATTCAATTTTTTCAAAAATATTTACTGGAATATTTTCAACTGCAATTCAGCAAAATTTTAAATTAATTTATTTAATATTGTATTAAAGTTTATTAAAGTACTTTTTTTTTACCGAGGAACTCAATACTTATATCATTGTTAATGATTATGGATTGCCAATGAAAGTATGTACAATTTTTTATGAATGTTTTTTAATTATATTTAATAATATATTATTATTATTAATAATTACTTATTCATTTTTTCTGTTAATTGATGTAAATATTCTCAATAATATACAATCGAGTTTGTGCTGATTACCAGTTAGTAAATAAACCATCAATAGAAATTATATTATTAAATGTAATGTTTAAAAAAATTACTTTTTACTTTTACTTTCCAAAAAATAGTAAGTGTATGAGAAAGAAATCGTTGTTACTGACCTGTCTATAATTGTTATATATTATTCAATTATTCATTACTGATCACAATTTTAAAAATATCTGTAAATAATAATATTTGTTACTTTCTACTAAAAATTTTGTTACTACTTGTTTTAAATCTACATTAATTAATTTAATATTATGATGCAATGCATTCCCTTTCACATTATTTTAATATAAATATCTCAATAAATTAAATAATATCTTCATTAAGTTATTTCAAAAACTTGTTTCCATCGATATTTTTCTCTGAGTTATTCGTAAATAAAACCTAGATGTTATTTTACTATATTTGAAATTGAAAAGTGTATATTATATGTGTATATATATATGAGTGTTTGTATATACATACTAATTCAAATGAAAATTTTCATAAAAATTAAATAAAAAAAACTTTACATTTCAACATGTAGACAAATATTCAAATAATTAAATAGATAAGGTAAAATACATTTAAACAAGTTTTGTACTAAAATGCTTCTTTTCTATTTCTAAATTAATAAAACTAAAATTAATTGAATTACTTGATTTTATATTATTAAACTTTGGCCTTTTATATAATTCAACTTGTCGACATTTTATATTATTAAACTTTGAACACTTTAGAGGCAAAGAACTCATGTCACGTTCAAGTCTATATTAGGAGTTTCAATGTTTTTTATAGTTCATTAATATCTAATACCTGTTACTAAACGCATTGAATTTCAGTATTGCTAGTAACGCTTCTCAGCATTTAAAGCA
>JAPDSC010034567.1:86496-103677 GCA_026290005.1 Latrodectus geometricus | reverse complement strand
TATTTATTCGTATTATATGTTTTTAAGAAAAAATATGAAATAAATACTGAAAAACCGTAAGATAAAGTAGTTTCAACAGAGTATAAATATAGTTAGAAGGCATCTAATATTGTTTCAGAATAAATGTTGTAGAAAAGTATATTTAAGACTCTCTACTATCTCATTAATTTTAAGTTCTATTTGTGTAAAAAATTGCTAACGAGTGTTCATCTAAGACATTGAGAAACGATTTATTTTGAAAATTAAATGACAGAATATTTAATTTTACCATTGGAGCTTCATCAATGTTTAAAAAACTTCTTTAGCTAATAAATAAAATTATCAACTGGATGAAATTATCAATTAGAGACAGTAATTATAATTAAGCAATATATATATATATATATATATATATATATATATATATATATATATATTACTTCTTTATATTAAGATATATTGAAACTGATTTCATGGTATAAAATATATTATTTTAATATTTTTAACGATTTTTTACGTAATTTTAATTACTGCACACTGATTTCTTCGAGTAATTAATTTATACACAACTTCTTGTACAATTGTCCAATTACGAACTCATAATTCATTGCTAAGAACAATTAGAACTGTTTATAATATTTATTTTTCAAGTATTTTTAATTATAATAATTTTTATCACGAAGATTGAATGTTCTTGCTTTAAAATGAAAAAGCAAAAAAAATAATTATCCAGTTTTTAAGAGAATTCTGAAATTACTACTTAAATTTAAATTAATAAAATTTAGATGGCTAACGATACTGCAAACCAAAATTGAAATGGCCTAATACAGAATGGCACTAACAATATTATTTTAAGAAAACCTATCTTGCCAACAGTTTCGCCAAATCGTGATGAATGGGAGTTTTCTCCGCCAACAGTGCCGTGTTAGCTTAGTATCGTTTGCAAAAAGGAAAAATAATAAATCAAAATCATTCTTTTCACCTTACTGCTTTTCCCACACTAAAAGGAAGAGGCGGGGAGAGAGTGTTGTTGGAGTACACAATGGGGAAGTGAGAGAGAAAGTGACGTCATCAGCCCACAATGCCCAGCGTTTGACAAAGGGGGTTTATTTCAAATTCACCTATGGCGTGCGACTGGTTTGTGCTACTGAGGAAAACAACACCTCTCTTATATTGACTCTCGAACAAAATTGGACACAATTACTGAGTTTAATTTAACTGTTGAAAACTTGCACGAAAATACCAGTAAGTAAATTTTATAACTCAAAATTCTAAAATTTTTTAATTTCATTTTGTTATGAATTACATTTCATTGAATTATCTAATCAGATTTTTATAATAAAATATTAAAATTTGATTATTTTTATCTAGTTTAATAATTTTTTCTGTATATTTTAAAGAATGCACACAGACTGTATATAACTTAAATTCTTATAATAATCATAATTTTTTAATATTATTATGATTATAACATGAAAAAATAAATTATTTTAAGATTTTTTTTTAAAGTAAAGTGATGTTTTTTTTAAAAAAAATTAAAGTTTAAAATTATTTTAGTTTGTTTTAAGACAGTAGTAAATTCATTGATATTTTGTCATTTTATTTTAAAAATATATTCTTATTATAAACTTAGAATTCACTTAGTAGAAATGGGGCTGATTTTATACATACCAAATGATTAAAAATCGTAATATTTTAGTTTAAATGAATGATTTACATTTGCACAAAAGTAATTGGTATATATTTTACGTTTTTCATTTGAATCTTTGAAAAAACACTAATTATGTGTGAGATAGAAAAATAACTGATATAAAAATTATACTATTGGACTTTTATAATTTACAAAGTAAACATTACATAACAAAATTTCTATTACAAATTATAGAATTTATATTTATTTTTAAAATTGTAAATGAACTTAATATTATCGACACTAAAATGTCTTACGTAATAATAATTAATTTAGCAACAGTTTTCACTTAATCACAAGTATGTGGAACTTTTAATTAGTTGCTTATTAAATTATTAATCACCCATTGTTTCATATAAATTTTTGATTACTTCTCTCTTCTTCAACTTTTATTTACAAACTAATTGCAAAATTAAAATGAAAACTGATTCAGAAATTATACAAGCTCTTATTATAATTTTTCTTAATTATATAACTAAGGTATTATCTACATAAAACTCTTATACTTATAAATAAAATACAATACATTTAAAAGACCTAAAGAAATGAATGTTATATGTTTCCGCTTTTGTTGAATAGTTTATTTTAACTTCTGTAGACGATATTTGAAAGAATAAAAGTTAGTAATACGTATTTATATATAATTTTTAACATAAAAAATCCATATTTATCTTATTTTTCCGGTTTTCCATTTTTTAATTTTATGTAGACATTTTAATCCATATTTTAGGTAGGGAAGTTATTTTCTGTATAATATGATTGAAATTTAAATCCCAAACATAAGGAAATTTATTTAATTACTGCCCAAAAAATTAATGAAATATTTTTCTCATACACAACATTCTATGAAATTCAAATACATCATCAAAATTAATATATATATAATAACATATGAAATATTTTTCATATGTAATTAATATTAATTTTGATGATGTACAAAAATTGAAGATTCAGTTGACATGTATATATTTTTGAACACTTACTTTTAACCTGTAAATAATTTTTAAATTGCTTAAAAATGCATTTAATGCACAGTGATGGGATCCAAATCATTCAGCAATGGGTTTATTTGCCTTCATCAAAATATTTTAATAAACTTTAACGTTTTACATTGAACTAAATATTAAATTAATAAGTTTCTAGTAACTCGATTTATATTTCGAAATTTTTAACCAAATATCAAAAGTGTGTTTGAAAATTTTAAATTTGGAAGTGATTTGATTAGGAATGTTAACAATAATTTCTTATTTTGTATATATTCTGGTTATTTCGTAGCTAAATGTTTGACTGCTGTACTTTATCTCATTGATTAAGCTGATTATATTTTTAAAAAGAGCTAAAAACGTTTCCAAAAGTCTCAAATTAATAGTATTATCGAAACATTTTTTTTAATTTAATTTGAAAATTTCATGCTTCAGGTGGCAGTGGCCAGATTACCCCATATCAAGAAATGTCTGAGGTTAGAAAATCAACCTACACTATTTATTGTAATAAATAGGAGTAAAATAAACTGAAGGGAGAATAACTTATTTGGTAAGAAAATCTACGCCAATAAAAACTTAAGAATAGAATAGAAAATCATTCAGCAATGGGTTTTTTTGCCTTCATCAAAATATTTTAATAAACTTTAACGTTTTACATTGAACTAAATATTAAATTAATAAGTTTCTAGTAACTCGATTTATATTTCGAAATTTTTAACCAAATATCAAAAGTGTGTTTGAAAATTTTAAATTTGGAAGTGATTTGATTAGGAATGTTAACAATAATTTCTTATTTTGTATATATTCTGGTTATTTCGTAGCTAAATATTTGACTGCTGTACTTTATCTCATTGATTAAGCTGATTATATTTTTAAAAAGAGCTAAAAACGTTTCCAAAAGTCTCAAATTAATAGTATTATCGAAACATTTTTTTTAATTTAATTTGAAAATTTCATGCTTCAGGTGGCAGTGGCCAGATTACCCCATATCAAGAAATGTCTGAGGTTAGAAAATCAACCTACACTATTTATTGTAATAAATAGGAGTAAAATAAACTGAAGGGAGAATAACTTATTTGGTAAGAAAATCTACGCCAATAAAAACTTAAGAATAGTAAATAAAATGGCCGGAAAAAATTTGACTAAAAAGATAAATAAAAAAGAAAAATTAAGAAAAACATCCTTACTTTCTTATCCTGCCGTTATATTTTTACGATAATGTATGTACTAAAATTATTTTTAGTAAAACATATTGATGCATTCATAGCGAAACTTGCTATATAATAATATTGTTAGGATATATAATATGTTGGATAGATTTTAAAAAATGTATAAAATAAGTTGGATAGATTGAAAAAATGTTTGAGAAAAATATCTTACTCTCCGTACATGTTTAATAACTTATTAAATATTTTTTTTTATTTATTTATTTTTACTTTTTAGGGTATCAATTAATTTATTATCAATGGCTAACAAAAATGCCTGAACAAACGCAACGATTAATAATTTTGATGATTAGTTTTTTACAATACGATTTTTTTTAATAAAATAATGTTTGGTAACATATAATGGATACAGAAATGGAGAAATAGAATTCCTTTATCAATTACATGAATGATTTGCTACAGTTACTAATGGCTTTGTTGTTCTGTTCTCCAAATGGCTTACATTTATATAATTATTTTCCTTATATATTTCAAGCATTTATTACCTAACCATTGCTTAAGACATAAATATTTGGGACCCAAATAACAACTTAATGTTTGAGTTCACTTAAATATAATGTTTTCCTTCTCATCCAGAATCGTCTGCAAAAGCAATTATCTTAAAAGCAGACGATTTTCTTCATCTCCGCCATTAGAATCGGCATTTTATTTCAAAGAAACAAAATGGCCGTAGAAATTCTAAAAACATATCCGCTGTGGGAAATCGGTCATATTCGAAAGCAGCCATCCATTGTGTAAGGGCTTAGTGCGCCTGCGTCGTGTGTTCATTCACGCGTGGCGAAAGGCAGTAAAAATGGCCGCTCGTTATACACGCACGAAAGCGCTTTCTTTCTCACGATCGAACAACAGAATGTCCCCCCGCACTTCGTTCCGTGTTTGGTCCTTTTTTTATATTTTTTTCATACTAAAAAGAGATTTTCAAAATAAACGGGAAGATTTCCATTTTGATGAGCGAGATCGTTCATTTTTGGTCCATGAGGAATTCTGGTTAGAAAAGCGCAGATATTTATTTTGGATGAAACTAAATATAAATGTGAAATAGTTGTTTTTAGCATTTATATTCAAGAAAATCTGTCTTTCAATATATTTTTGATTTCTTGTAAATAAAACAAGTTTAATATTTAGCATCGTCTGTCTTCTGCGATACTTCTATGTGAATGAAATAGTCAGTTTCTGGATTCAAAAATACTTAATTTAATGTTTCTTTAATTATTAATTTTTCTCTCACTTCTTCCTTGTTGCCAATTAGAAGAAATAAAAGTCGTTCAGTTCAACTCTAGTCGAAGATTTGATTCTCACTTCGGTCATGAATATTCGAAGAGGTTTGAAGTTCATTTTTATGGCATGGATCATTCTCAAATTAGCCTTCGTATGCAAGACAGCAATAGTAACAATTTATAAATAACGAACTTCCATTAAAAACAAAATTTCTCAATGAAAGTTTCTTGCCGATCCTTTACTATTATAAGTCCTATCCTAAATTTTCTATTTGAAATATAAATTTCAATAAGTAACAGCAACTTTTGCCTTGACATCTATTGCTAACTCAACATCAAACCTCAAATGCCACTGATCTGGCAAAATTGATATATGGTTTTTTTTAATGATTATCTTCAATTAAATAATCATAGTTCAAACCTCGGCTTAGGTACTGATATCTGTCATATATTTCTGTTTCATCCAAGCGCTTTCCTATTCATCCAATGTCTCTCTTATAAAAGATACTAGCCATTTTTCATGTGGCCATAAACAGAGACATAAATTCATGAAAGAGAATGAGTTGAAAATTTAATTATATTTTTCTAATTAGTAAAATAAAGCAATACATTTACTTGATATTTTGATTCTTGGATTTTTATTTACTTATAGATAAATCTGCCAAATAACAAACACTGTGGGTGCACAAGTTATTTATAAAAAAAGACGCATCTATCTTTGTTTTTTTGTACTTATAAATTGTTTTGATTCATCAATAACTTCTCACTTTTTTCATAAAAAAAGTTTAATTTTCTTTTTTATATTTAGTAACCCATAATTACGTGAACAATCTCTTTCATTTCTGTATTATTCGTCACATATAGATATCAGACTTTCTGACAAGTGCGTCTTTATAAATAAATTTGAAAGTTTTACATTGGTATTTTCACTTAAACTCCGTATTGCTTTTATATTTTCTGATATTTACTGGCATTGTTTCACAATATACCGAGCTGGGTAGAGGTCTGCTGGCGTAAAACATTGCTTTACATCATCATCTTCATTATTGGCTATTCATTCCAGATGAGCCAATACCTTTCTCTGAAGATTTCTCCATGACAACCTCTGAAAAATCCTTGACCTCCAAACTTCCTCATTAATTGTAAGAAAATCTGATTCCACCGCATCAGCCCATCTTAACCACGATCTTCCTCGCTTTCTAGTTCCAGTTTATCTAAATCGCAAAACTTTTTTATAGTGACACCATCATGCATTCCAATCATATGAGCCACAGTTCATTCTATTTAATTTTATATATTTAATAATAACAGGTTTTCCATACATCTTACCGGAATCATATTCAGGGTAAATAAAACTATTTGGAAGATAATAATTGAGATACTTAAATCAAGAACCTACTGTCCTAATACTTGATGACTTTGGTATGTAATCATCCATTATATACAACCAACCATTTTTTTTTTTTTTTTGGATGTGTCATTAAATTTTAAATTAAATAAATCGCTGTCATAATCTGAACGATTGAAATGTACGCACGCACAAAAGTATTTGCTTATAATGTTCAATAACAATTTTGATGATTATATGCGTTAATCATCGGCCTTAAAAATGTCCGTGACAGGCATCTGAAAGTCTGTAAATTAATGCTACATCTGTTTCAAGGTTGTAAATATGAGAATTCATATTTCGGAGTGACGTACTCAATTATTATACTACATACGATAGTTTTTTTATTGAATTCATCGAAATAACACACATTAATTTTAGCAATACATTTAACGCAAATTAGAAGCTATATTTACTGTTGATTATAATTTTTAATTTTTTATAAATTTCATATTCTTAATAAATTTGTATCGACTTTATAAAATACCATTTTTACCTTTTTCATTGGTGAGTCACTTTTGAAATTGATCTTCAGCTTAATACTTTTCATAAATATTGTATTTTATAAACGCAAATTATTTTAATTTTTATATAAAAGATTGTAATAATTCCAGTTATTATTATGCTTCCAAAATTGTTGAGATGATTCGGTTTCGATTTCCAAAAGACTTAAGAATCCTGTTCTCTGAGCTTTAATTCCAAATTAAAATCCGTGCAACTATTTATCATTTTAAATAATCACAAATAGCCATTCTTTAAATTTTCTTATAGTGACATCATTATTCTTATAAAGCCGTAATTGTTGAATATTAATAATTAACTATGATATAGAAATTTACGAGTAAAATTTAAATTGATGGAAAAAAAAAAAAAGAGAGGGTAATTTTTTTCTTTCATAAACTTCTAGAATGAGGCACATAGAAAAAATGAAAATAGAAAATAATTGATATTTTATTTTCCAAAAAGTATAAGTGAAAGGAAAATATTTAAAACCAACATATATAAAATCTATCCAACATTAAATATTGATCTATTCTTTCACATATACATTTGTCAATTTTATCAGAATGCAATCTTTCAATATTTACCCCAAATAAACATTGTTTTTGTTAAAGCATCAGTGAGCATATTTTTAGTAGAACAAGGAGAATTAAAGCATGAAACGAAAACACAAAAAAAATTATAAAGCATAGTTTATTGAAGTTTTAAAAAGTGAATGTTTCTCTTGAGTGAACACACCAACAAACTTCCAACTCATTCCGTTATTTGTGCGAAAAAGGTACCCTATTCAAATTGAAACTCATACTTTTTTTCAGTTCAATTTCTTAGAGTGCTATATAAATAAATTTCATTGGAAATGAAAACAGTTTTTAAGTGAATAGAATCTAACAAAACCATTTTTTTTTTTTTTTGTAATAGATTTGGTAAAGTGATTTTAAAAAAACGAATTATATATTCCTTTTTGTATTTAAAAAATATTAAGTAACACTTCAATATTTTATGTGGAAACAAACCATCGAAAAGTAAGTGCGATTGCATATTTAAGATGCAAAAAAGTATATGTGTTTATTGTACTATATACATTTTTATGTATTTTGTAAGGAAGACCCCTACATATTACCTTTACAGCTTTTTCAATCTGCATTATATGAATCTTAACACAAATTATTGATAAAAAAAAGTCTAAGTTTTTGATGAGCATTCGATATTGTTTTCTATATTCAAAAATATTTTTATATGCTTTGGAAAAAGTTCGTGCATACATATTTCAAAAATGTACTTCATGAAATACTACTTACGTATCATTAATAAGAAGATAAATAAAAGAGAGAAAATTAGTTACTTTGTGTGCAGTAGCAAATGAATGTTTTAGGAAATAATGAAGCTACACTGTTAGCAATTATGTAAACAAATATTACGTTTCTTGGCTTTAGTTAAGTTACCAATATCATTTTGGGACAAATTTTGCCAAAAAATATATCAACTGATATTCTTAGATAGTGCGTTCCTAAAATATTACATTGTCTACATGGCAATATTCAGCTCTTCGGGAAAGTAATTTCGAATTCTGTTACAACAAAGAATATGAATTAATATAGAACAATGTAATAGGAATTTCTAGTGATATTATTGGGAGAATTATGCTATAGCCATGTTGATTGGAAAAGACAGCTATTCTTGATGAAAATACTTTACATATCACCAAATCGTCCAAATAGCATTCAAAGTTACAAAAAATATTTGCCAAAAAGATTTATGATTTAATAATTTCAGAGTACCACATCAAGAACTGTATTTGTCACTCATGATTAAATCGTTTGCTGGTTTCTAACGTTGATCTAATTACTTGTATAAGTAGAAAAAGAAAAAGAAAGATTCGCCTCTGAAAATCAGATTTTTTTCCAAACGAGATAGCCAAGTTGATTGAGAATGGCCCAAATTGATATGACTTCTTCTGAAATTAATAAAACATCTACTTCTGGTTTGTTGTAACATTTATAATTTCGAATGTAATTAAGATGATTATGAAAAAATTAAAGAGAATGTTATTATGATTATTTAGTTTACAAACATCTACTGGTTTGTAAATAATTATCATTGATGGAAATTGTTTAAACACCAAAGTTTATTTCTGACAGAAACTGCTCAACAATCTCCTTTATGATGATCGATTGCGTTAGAATAACGGAATAATACCAATAATATATATATATATATATATATATACACAATTACACAATAATGGACTGGTCATGAAGATGTAACAGCAAAGAAAAAAATAAATATTTTTTTTCATGGTTTTCATAACTATTGAAACTTTTTCTTCAAGAATATCACCAGTTCAAACGTAGTTCCCTGTTTCGCAAGCAGGACTTTAACTTATCTCACAAATTCATAATGGGGATTTGGGTGGATGATCAGGCTAGAAATAACTTTCAATAATATAATAACATTACAATTTGAGATAGACTGCAACATTACATGATTCTTTGCTGTCTTAAAACCAAAATTCATGAATTCCGCATGATTGGCAGAGAGTTGAAAGAAGCCGATTGTCCAAGCTGTTCATACTGTTATGTATGGTTGATTTGTCAAGAACAATATACAATGCTTTAAAGCCCATACCATGAAAACCAACCCCAAACAAATACATATGTCTCTAAACTAGACTATTTGAATGATGCATTCAAGTAAAAGACTATATCCATGTTCACCTTACCGACTAGATGTGAGTGTAAGTTGATTAATTACTCCAGTAACCTGACCTATCCTATTAGATCATCATCTATTGGACTAGATGAGAGTGCAACGTGACTAGTTACTCCAGTCATCTGAAGTCCACTTGTGACATTACAAATACAAGCGAGTGTTGTTTGATTTGAGTGCAGCACCACACCGTGCATATTGGTCTGTATGAATTCTGTAAAATATTACGATATGGCTCACCATGATTTAGTAATAGTACAACGTTCTTCACAACGAAAAGCTCCAAGCTATTGTTAAATAATGGTAGATGGATGTTGTGCTTCTGCCTTCTGCATGCACATCTATCTGAATGATAGTTAGGAGTTTCCGGATTTCCTCCTTGCGAAGTATAAATACGGCCCACTATCTATGAAAAAACCTTCAAGACATTTACGCAATGGACCTTAAAATGCCTTGCAACAGCGTTTAATCATTAAACTGTCCACTATATAGTATCAAAGTATACGAATTCCTTATCAGTAACCAATCAATCATTAACCATCAACAATCATCGAGTAGATTACTAGCTTGGAGATTCATGTGTTTGTACTTATAAAAGAAATTATTTCGGTGATAATTGATTGACTGTCAAGTGACATAAAACAATTATTAAAAAGAAACTAGCTAATAACAATGGAATTCGTATAAATTACATGATAAAACTTATTTAATTTAAAGTAAAACTAGATAATAATATAAAACAAAACTCTGTGGCACGACAGCCCATCGAGGGACTGGGGGCTGTAGAAATTTAAAAGAAGCAAATTTTATTTAACACAAAAATTCGCGACATTGAAAAACAATATCACAAATACTAAACATCATCGACATTGCGGCACTCTGTTGCTTAAACTTGGTCGTCTTTTCATCCCAGAACAATCTCAGCAACTGATCGCGTGTTCTAAAATCAAAACTGAGATCTAAACAAAATAAAGAAGGATGCACTTACGTTTGTTATGTAGATAAGATGGCGCTATTCAAAGGAGTTAACACAGGACCACAAGGCCTGTAGTGCCCATATGTCTTTTCTTGACCACGGTTTTTGAGGTACGAAGTATATGTCCTGGTTAAGTGGCCAGCCTAACTCGAAACCCCCAGTGTGTAGTTCTCAAGCCTGCTTGGTACTCAGTTTTATCAACCCACTGAAGGGATGAATGGCTGAGACGATCTTGTATAGCCCAAGCATAGAACCTCGAACCTTTCGTTTGTCAATTATTAATCGAATAAAAAAATATTTTATTCGATTAATAATTATTGATGTTGCATGTATATAAAATGGTGGAAATACAAAAAGATAACTGTTTTATGTATGTAATGAGAGAGAAAGAAATTAATCTGGACTGGGTTACTTGAGATATTATTACTATATGTCAACTAGAGCAATTTTGGCCATTTTTGGTTACTAAGAACATGCTTATTTATCAACAAAAGTATCACAGCATTAACTGAAAACAGCAGGAATTAAAAAGTTTAAAAACAATGAATACAGGTACAAAAAAACATAAAATTAAATCTAGGAACATAAGCACAGTCTACATTAGAAAATCATTATCGTATCAGGTAACTTTAATAATCTGAAAATAAAACAGTTTATATATATAAAAAAAAAAACTTACATTTTTAATCAAAAGTTAATTTATGTTTTTTTTTTTTTTAATTCTTTTTTATTTATATTTTTTGTTGATACGCTTAAAAGATACTTGTTTAAATATTTTCAATATTATTTCGAAAAGAAATAAGTCTTTATCGAACAAGTAATTTAAGTTATTTATGAAATTTATAAGCAAATTCAAAATTTAAAACACTTTTAAATTTTTTTTTACGGGTATAATATACTCCACATTTTGGTGGGAATTAAAATAGATTTAAAAAATAATTAAAATGCATCAGAAAATGCACCACGCAGGAAACAGAATTCTTTTCAAAGAGAATTGTAAAGCCTGTTCTTTTGGTCATCAATTATTTAAAAGAATTGATGTTCTATAAAGATATATGGAGTATTCGTTGAGATTTTTTACTTTTCATATAATCTCATTCTATTAGCCAATAAGAGATAAAACATGATAGTTCAAAAAATGGTATAGAACTTTTAAAAATTTGTTATCAGTATGAGTTCGTCTGAAGTATCGAACGTATGAAGCACGACATCAAATCAAAGTAATTCATTTGAGAAGGATAGCTTTATTCGTTTGAAAAGCTTTCTTTATGTGTATATTTTTGAATAATATTTTTTTTTTTTATTTTTAGAAGTAAGAATTACTGAAGCTGCGAGAAAAATCGTTGAGCCAATGGTTGAGATCTCTCTCCTAGCAGCACAGCCGCGCTTGGCTTCGTTTCAATCGATTGCGGAACGCCAAATGGCGATCCAAAAGCCGCCGGCGTCAATTAAAGCTCTCGTCCAATCAGGAAGCGACTCGATTTTCAATTCCAAGCCAGCGTGAAACTAGATATAGCTACTGTTGAGTTTCTCGCAAATTCAATCCGCTTTGATCGGGGAAATTGCATTTTGCTGAAGAAGAGTTATTTGAGAACGGCACATTTGAGCTTTTTCTTCCATTTCCGCGCACTTTTGATTAGTTTCTAGAAAAGTGCTGAATTTTACAATTACATAAACAAGTTGGACTTGCAGAAAATAAATCTCTAGTACCAAATAAATATGCGAAAGATGCTGCAATGGATCGATTGTCTGTTTAAATAACTTATCTCTATAACAATTCAATATGAATTCTTATTTAGTACACCCATTGATTAATGATAATCGAAATGTAATTCACATTTTGAATTTCTAAGTTTTCTTTAAAAAAATGATAAACATTCATATTTATTTATGTATTTATTTGACCTTTTTTATTTTATTCTTGTAAATAAACATTCCTACAAATTATTGTATTTTTTATACATTTGATATCTTTAAAATGAACACTGAATAGTAATAATTTATTCTAATCTCAAAATGATGCCACTTTGTGACTTTGAATGTTTTTAAATACGATTAACCTGATTTACTATACGAAACTAAAACTGTAAAACTTAGACACATTTTCTAATAAAAGTAATTAATTAATAGTGACCTAAGGCGATTAATTAATGGCATATATATATGTATATATATTATTTTTTTAACGTATCAGATGGCAGATGGTCAAAGTCACGTGACCGAGTGCCATTGTTTTCTTCTGCCTCAGATTCATTCTATGATGTTTTATCTAAGAAATGCATGAAAAATAACTGTTATGGTAGTTTAAACATTCCACAAGTAGAGATTTGACTTATTTTGTGTAAATGAACTCGTTTAAAAAATTTTGCATCCATTTACGTATTTCCACATACTTTCTTTATAAATGAAAATCGTCACAGTCTCCAATAGGAACTGATAATTTTGATCACGAAAACTTTTCATTACAACGTCCTTAGAATTCTCAAAAGAATAAAGTCCGTTTCTTACATTTTTCTATCGAACTTTAAACTTTTCCTCAAAAGAATGAAGCTCGTTCCAATAAATGTAGAAATTTTCATAAGTTAAAAATGTATTCAATGTTTTCAGAACCAAATTCTAATTATATTTTGATGCCATTAATGATTTTTAACGTATTTTCTGTCACTTCTACATTATTTTCAAAAGAATCATTAAAAGCAGCATTATTGCAGCTTAGATTTGAACTCCTTTTATTAGATGTAGCACAAAAATATTTTAACAGTTTGAATCTTTTTTTGAGATTCATAGTTCGTATATAATATTGATGCGATTTAGAAAACAAAAAAATCGAATGCTTAGTCGATTCTCTCTGATCTAAATTTGATGTTACTAATCTGATCCTGATTTCTGGATTAGGTGGGAAATTAGTTAAAAAAATGAAATTAGGGCAAAACACGTTTAAACTATTAAAGTATCAATGTTTTAACCAAAAAAATTACTTTTTCTCTGTCTCAATAAGCAATTTACTTTTTTTTCAATCAATAAGTGATTTAAAGAAAAAGAATATTCATTAAAATTCAGACTTTATTTTTGAGCCTTCCCAGATTAATAGGGTTTTTGGATTATTCGAAATTCGGATTAGAAATTTCCCTTGCAAATTATTCCTATTCATCTTATAGAATGTCTTTTGCATTTTAACTGAAATGCTTATTAACTAGTACTGTTAATAAATGCTTTTGAGTTAGCAAATCATGACACATTGTCAAGTGTGTCATTAAGGCATTATATGTCTTTAAACGTCATCGTTAGCATAGATAATTTTTATTATTGTTTTTTTCTCCTCAAAAATGAAACATTCATAATAAAACGTATTACACACACTTTTTTTCGAGAATTGATAGTTTGGCTAATCACTACAAAAAAGAATATCAGTTTGTACAATTAAATGACCGATATTACACATCAGCAAAAAAATAAAACCCATAAAATTCAATTAATCAAATAGTTGGATGTTATTGAATTCCTCGATTTATCTCGAAGCTTAATACAAATTTCTATGGAATTTTTTTTTCATTGAGACCATAATTGCTATGGAAATTATTATCTCAATTTTAGAAATTCCTAGGATTGGAATCTGGCTTATGTAGTTTGCAAATAAAATTTATATAAGGTCATTAAATATTATGTGAGTATTAGATCATTAAATATTATAATAATATAAAATGTCATAATAATCAGGAAATAATTTTAAATAAGGACCGTGAAGCTTTACTTAAATTTATAATTAGACTTAAATTTATTGAAATTTTACAAAAATTTGATAAAAAAAGATTGAAAAATTTCAATTCATTTATAATTATTTGTCCCAAAATTTCAAAATCTTTTTAAATGTGCAAATTATCTCTCTCTCTCTCTCTCTCATTTTATTCCTAAAAAATATGTGTCTGAGAGTTCACTTTTTCTTGAATTATTTTTAACTACTTATGGGGACAAACATTAACAGAATCAAGAGTATATTATATAAAAGTACTTGAGACGTTACCACATAGGAAATAACTCGATTTCTCTAGAAGCAAAAATTCCTCGCAGAATTTTCAGAGCATTAAACTTTCTTTTAAACTTATTATCTTACACTATAAAAATAATAATTGATACAACGACTTTTTACTGGTTTCAGTTGGAACACTAAAGTCAAGCATTATTGGTAGTGGACAGGGTATGGGTAGGTAAATTACGATTCTTGCATATTGGTATTCATGACTTTGAGCTGTAAAGGCCTGAATCGCATAGATGAGTTAACCTTAAAATGAAATCGTCCTGCTGAGTGGATTTGTGTGAGTGAAATATGCGAAAAGTCTAATTTTATATGGAATGGCAGGGTTTTGCTATTTCAGATATCGACTTTGCTGCAGCACAAAAACCAAGATTGTTTTATATGAGTGGGACCAAACCTTGTCGCCTAATCTATCAACACTTTTATATATGTATTTACTCTACAGATCAACACATCAAATGTTACATATTTTATGCCGTAATTTCTGAATCAATGAAACTTTGAAATTTCAAGGATTAATGTGAGTTTAAATAAACATTTTCACGTATATATTATGTAACCCATACTACATTAGACTTTATTTTGCAAATAAGTACAATATAGCATCGATAAATGTTCATGAAGTTAAAATGAACAATATATTTATGTGTTAAGAGCATTGCTATCAAATGTAACCTCTAAATTTTCGTAGAAAATAAACCTAAGAATCTTTGAAAGAAAAAAATAAATATTGACATGATAGATTTTTCTTATGAATTCATCTTTTTTTTTTATTCAAAAAATGTTCCTTATCAGTCTTGGAAGAGGATTATTTGATACATAAGTAAACATGAATGTAGTATATCAGAACTACTGTACACAATTGAAATTAAACATCGAGATGTCAATTAGCTTCACAAAAAATAAAGCTTACAGAGAAGATGACGTATTTCGTCATCCCACAACAATATTGTTATTGATCCATTTGTTAATTTCTTACCCTGGTTGCTAACTATTTTTATAAGTAAAGTAAATTTAAAAATACATTTTATTGCAGTTGTCGATTCTCTAGGGGCAACTACTGCAAATACAGCTCTTGGGAATGGTGAACTTATAAATAAAAATAAATCATGCCTTAATTATAGATTTGCATTTAATGTGAAGTAATGTATGATGTAGATTTTTTCAATGTATAGGTTCTGGATCTATGGTGTCATTTATGTTTACTTCATTATTAGAATTCAAATTCAGTATAGTGAAAGTTAAAAGTTGTTCTATAAAAAAATAGGTTTGTAGAAATTATTAGTTAATTGTACATATACTAAAATGAAAACATGCGTCAATTAATTGAAAAAAGGTGTTTCAATTTGATACTCCTTTTTTTTATGCCAAAGTCATTCGTATCATTCTCGCCAAGTGTCACATAACATTTACTTTATCAGATCTTGTTTATTGGAAACATAGTTTTGTGTTGCGATCAAGTTAGTTGTATATTTTTGAAATAAGTATATCACCATATTTGCACACATTTTAGAGCAATGGTTTGAGATCAATTTTCTATCTGATGCCACTATATTGAAAAATCTTATTCATTTTATTGATTTCGACCAAAGGATGAATTAGAAGAATCGCATCACACACACAATACAAGAATACACATAAAAATACTTATATGAGTCCTTGTAATGCTCTCCTAATTACATCCTGCTTTTAAAATTGAAAATCATGCTCGTAGAGTTGTAATTTTAATTGTTAGCAATCAGGTCATTTCGTTCTGTGATACATTAATCCTGAAACAAAAATTAATAAAATGATATTTATGATAGTTCCACTTCAATTATAACATGTTCCTCTTTGTGATAAAAGTACGAATATGTTTAGATAAAAACGTATACACATGAAATAAAAGAATGTTCTTGAAATATGAGTCATTAAATATTTTCATTAAAAAAATGATACATTAAAGCTAAAAGCATTTAATGAAAGTTTTTAATTATACATAAGAGGAGGCAATAAATTTCTAATTGTGCATTATTAAGCAATTCTTTTTTTTAAAAAAATAGAACTAAATTTGGGATCATATATATACATAAATTTGGGATATATAAATATATATAAATAAATTTGGGAACATAAATATTAATTATACAATACTAAAACTGAAGTATGCAGTTTTTGCAGTATAGTCTCCTTTTACCATAATCAAATTGGTATTTCTTTCAATTTTAGTCAATTCCTTGATATTTTCAAAATGTTTCGCAAATCAAAAAGTTGAAAACTTGAAGAAATATTTTGAAATGGATTTCTTTATACAATTTCTTTCTGTGTATATTAACAACATTTAAATTTTTAATTTAAATACGTGAAGAGCTCAGCCATATTTTGATTTTTACGTCATTCTGAGATGATAGCACTTGCTGTACTATATCTTGAAAATATCCTTTAGACTGATAACTTTTCCTATTGATAACTTTTCTTATTGATAACTTTTCCTATTGATAACT
>JAPDSC010034567.1:70228-86486 GCA_026290005.1 Latrodectus geometricus | reverse complement strand
TTCCTATTGATAACTTTTCTTATTGATAACTTTTCCTATTGATAACTGGTATATTAAATAAATTAATCATGTCTGGTAGATCGAAAATCTTTTTTATGGAGATAAAAAATTAATTAGTAAATACAGTGCTAAATATCAAGAATAAAATATAGAACTAAAGTTACAGACCACAATACGAATCTCTATTTAACATTGTTAAAAGGCAAATTTGCATTAAGTCTATAGATATATTAATAAAGATTATCCTTCGTTGTAAATTTGAGATCTAGTGTAAATTTGAACATAATATAATATTGCGTCTTCTTAGTTTCATCAGCAGTTAGATGTTTTCTGCAAGAGACGTTTAGTAACTGCATCAGAAATAATGGTGCAACCCAAATGACATCTCTTTTTATACCTAATTTTATGGATATGGATTTTTCAAGGGTATAGACTACGAATTTATCAGGCTAATAAACCCACTATAGTAAGAGATATGTTTGCGAGCGTGCATTGCTGATGGAAGCTTGAGCAATACATTTCCTATGCAACCAAAGTTTTAATGAAGGTTTTATTCATGGTTCAAAAGAACTTTGTTGGTGCCACGGGTTGAATATTAGCAATTAAATCTCATATTTTCTGTTTTTATTGTCGCTTAATTTCGATTCTACAGTGAAGAAAAGCTTGTTTCGCTTTTCTTCACGGCAATGGGTATAAAGTAAATTAGAATTAATCAAGATTTCAATTAATAATTTCAATTAAATATTAAAACTAAAAACACAATTCGCAAATTCATTTTTTTATCGGATCACAATATGGAATTTTTTCCCGAGATTATATATAGAAATCTGATAAAAATTTAGAAACTTATAAATCAAATTTCTTGTGCAGTTTCAGTCAAATACTTCGACAAACTTGTCCAATTTATTTACCAAAATAGAAGATTGTCAGATTTTTTTACTAAACGTAACTATAATTATTGGAGAGTTATATACAAATTTGAGTTTTATATAATTCTTATAAGAAATTTTTAGTTTCAAAAGTACTTTAATATGATTATTTACCTCATAATCTCTTACAAAACATACGTGCGCGACTGCGAAATTATAGGCCGTATATTTACTTTATAATATCTATCTATATATATATGTGTGTGTGTGTGTGTCACATATTTATATAACATTTTATGAATTTTACTCTGTAAGCAATTCTGAATATCTCCTCTTTTTTTTCTTCCCAAATAAAATTGGCTGAAAACTTTTTTTTGATTCTCTGGAATTTCCGAGCTCTTTTTATTTCGAATACCATTTATACTCATAAAAAAAATAAGTCTTTGCAATTGTAATGAGAAATATATTAAAACTGTGCTTATGTAGGAAGAATTTCCTAATTTATGCAGAGTCACTTTATATCTTCCGAGAAAAAGGCAAACGCCTTCCCCCTAAGAATGAGAAAAGCAGCAAGCGCAAAATTGCTTGGATTATTTTTTCTCCCCCTGCCGTTTCTCTTATCGTCTGCCTTGCTACTCATCGCTTCTCATTTCGGACGTTTCTGCGAACAAAGAACTGAAGCATCAAGGGGGGGGAGGCAGGAAGACAAATAAGAAAACGTCGGAGAATAGATTGTCATCGGAATGAACTGAATATTATGCGCAGACGAGATTGCTGCTAGGCAACCGTGACCGTAACTGGAAAGACGCGCGCTTTTCTTCTGTGAGAAGGAAAAGGACCAACAGGATCGATTTAAAACGGAATAAAATAGAGAAAAGAAAAATGAATGAATAAAAAACTGGAGAGGTGGGAGGAGCTTTCTTGCTTTGGAATCCACATTTAATGGCGGACGGAAGAAGGTTTCTATTTCTCCAGAAAAGAGGGAGAGAGGGAGGGAGGGACAACGAAATAGAAAAGAAGAGAGAGAGAGTAGGACGCGGTGATTCCGTTTTCTATCCGGGATTTTGTACGCGCCTCTTTTCTCTCCCCCCTCCCGCTTTTCCTTACTTTCTTCCTCCCTTGCTTTGTTCCGAATTTCGGGATTCATTTTCTTCTCTCCATTCACCGGAAGAGTTTGCAAGAGATCTTTTCTGTTGCCATAGTAACAACACGTGACATTTTACTCCTCCCTTTTTCTGCGTTTGAGCATCCGAAATGAGTCTCAAATAGGCTAGGTTTGGTTTGCGGAGGGAAAAAAAATCCTGGAAAACAGGAGAATCTCATAAATTATTTTCAGAAGCCCACTTTAGGGTTCTAAGGCTCTTTTCTCCCAAAATTATAGCAACTTAACCAACAAAGAAGCTTATGTTTATTGGTTTGGCCTTCTTTTATCCTAAATAAGTTTTCGGAGAAACCACTAAAGTTTGCTTTTCTGAATGGCACTCAGGATTTCTCGGTTTTAAAATTCGAAATAAAATTTAATGAAGTTTTACCGGGGTATAATGAAGATGGCATCTTTCTTGATAGCTTTTTAAATGTTTTTCCCTCTTTTTTTTGTGTCATGAAGCAGAGAAAAATGTAAAGCCCTGCTACCTGAATCAACTTATTATGTGCTCTAAGCTGAAAGCATTTTACCGATGCCATTCTTGGAAACATAATCTCTTACGAGAATTCATAAGCAGCAGAAATGTTTTTTCCTTATATATAAATAGGAAGTATCTATCAGTAGATGATAGTGAAATCACTTAGATCTTGAAAAAAACTCGAAACCTCCAATGATAGTGCCTTTACATAACTTCATTGAAGTAAAACAATTTATGTATCTTATAAAATTTTCTGCTGAAATATTTAATGTTTCTTTTTTTTATACTTTTTATTTTCCTTAATGGCGGACAAAAGTAATTATTGAAAATATGGTTTGATTTTCTTGTTTAAAGTGATATCTGTACTCAAATCATATGCATAATAGTTCCAAGAGAAGAGTTGTGATAGTTCTATAATATTTTGAATTATCATAACTCTTTTAAATAATATTGATACTCATTACCTTGTGGGAGCATAAACTTCATTTTCTTTCAGAAATAAATTAACACCTTGTAAACGCATATTCTATTTCAGGATAAACTATGTAAATAGCAAAAAGGTCATCTTGAAAATAAAGAGACATTAAATATTTTTTAAGATACTACCGTCGATCAAATTATATTTAAATATAAAGCATATTCTCATTATTGTATTCCATTTTCCTTCAACTTTGAAATATTCTCCGATAATTCCAGATCACCAAATATACCCAATTGTACAGGTCTAATGCAATGTATATACTTAATATTTAATTTACTAATTAACTCCCCGGCACTGCAGTCCATGTTGGACCATGGCCTCCCTAACAATTCTACTCCAAAGCTCTCGTGCCTTAGTTTTCCAATTTGATATTTTCAAGTTCTTGAGATACTTTTTAACCTCTTTGCGCCATTTTTACCTTTGTTTTTCTCGTTTTCCCTGACCATGACACTGTTTCTGCAGTCCGTTTCCGCGTCATCCCTTTTACCAGTATATACTTGATATTATTTTAACTTTGTATAACGGCCTGTGCCAAACAGCAAACGGTTATTTGGTACAAATGAAAGATTTTATAACTAATTTTCTAAAGATTTTTAATTCGTATACATTTATATTTTAATCTGATTTATGCATAATTATATTAAGATACAGTCTTTCTCTTAAATTAGCACATCAGAATTACGATTTTCCAATCGGTTTCTATATCTGCAATTAGCTTGATAGTAGTGTTACAGTTTACTAAATATTTAAACAGCAAATAGCATTCAAATTGTTCATTTTCATGTTATAAAAGCCGTATTTTTAACTCGAAATTTCATAAAAAAATATTAGAGTTTATTCAATACAAGATTCCTATTAACGTCATAATCAATTACTAAGAAAAATAGTACCGAATTTAATTTGAATTGTCAATAAATACTGCCCAATTTCTCTAAATGCTTCCATGTCATGCAAAAAAATTCATGTGTTTAGCAATATTTCTAAAAAGAATTCATCATTTTTTATTTTTTAAAGTGCCTCTATAGGTAGGTCTTCACCGTGTTTTTAAGCACTGGTAGAAGTAAAGTTGTCCTTAAAATATCAGTATTCAAAGTAATGATTTGCTGCCTCTGTTATTATATTACATCATTTATTAGTAAAGTATCACTTTTCTAAAAAGCAAGCTGATTAAATTTCGATCAAAAAATCGATTTCATTTAAACTAAAAATATTTTAGTTGATACTACTTCTTAGCACAATATCGAAATGAATTACAAACTGAAAATAATATTTTAATTTAAAAACATAAATTAGACTTGATTTACTGAAAACTTGCAATTTATTATTGAAGAAATATATAGATATTATAGAATTTTATTGCCATTTAAATTTGGACTTAAGCAAATGTATTCTTAATGTTCGAATTCATTTAGTTGTTGGTGCCTTTTAAAACATTATATATATATAATTTAAACTTCTCTATTGAGAACATATATCTATCCCTTGAACTTTCATTTTTGCACCAAGAATAAATCAATTTCTGTTTAGAATAAAATTTATTCATTTCATTGAAAAACTGTTCTAATGGAATCTCAAATTATGTACACTATTTTCATGAAGATTTTATCAGGAGCTTTGGTAAATTTTTGCTTTATGTATGTTTCCTTTATACCAATTTTACAGCAAATATCAAAGTTAGATATCTATTTAAATATATTGCAGGGAACTACAACGAAATCATTTCCATGTTGATAAATCTGTCATCAACTTAATGGCAGTTTCATTGGCTTGTGTGAAATGCTTTGAATGTAAACAAGCATGGACTATACAATGTTATTAGAATAACAATCAATGGTTTCAACAGCTTGTCATAGCATCCAGGGTGCTTCGCTACCATTTGGAAATTACTGATTTATGTCCTCCGCCTTAATACACTTCTGGCTATGAATTAAGCCCAGCTCAGAGAATAGTTGGGAAACGTCCGAGTTGGTAGCGTTCAGTTACATATGAATAGATACAATAAGATGAGCTATAATCTATTGAAAATTCGGCTTTCTGATTATTCCACATGCTGTCGGATTGTGAGGAGGTATTTATAATATAAATTGAATATTCATCACCGTTATTATTCAATTGGCAGCTATGGTAATGTGAAGGATTTCCATATTTATTCAAATCATCATTACAAGGCCATTAATCAAATCAAGTTTATTCGAGATGATATATCTTGTACTATTATTCATTCAGGAGAGATGTCATATAAATATTGCTCTGGTTGAATTATAACATTTTTATGACTACATCAAAAACAATTTTTTAAGCAATTTAATGATTTTACTCTGAGAAAAAAGTAAAAGTAAAATCTGACTAAGGTTTTTGGTTGACAATTTTACAAATAATTGAACATACAGAAGAACTTTATTGGTGATGACAAGAAATTAAATTCGTTGTGTTGAAAAGCGGAAATATTCGCTCCATCGATAAAATGGATTTAAAATTGAATTTCAGTTCAATTGATTTATGAATATAAACAATAGTCATATTTTTCATTAGAAAAGTTTCAATGTGATATAACTCGACTTTTGGCAAAAATTCTTGTAAGAAAGCAAAAACATAAAGAATTTTTGAAATTTGAATTACCAGTATATGATAGCAGCATGAGAGTGGAAATTTAGATAATATATATAAATATATTCTTCAATGATTTATAAATGGTAATCACATAAATCTTTTTTACTGAACGTGATCGAAGAGAGACAAATCTATCAAATTATTATCATTTTTGATCAATTCTCTTATCATCTCTTAAATTTATATTTTTCTGCTTATTTTCTTGGTTTAAGCGCTCCTTTTTTTCGTTTGAAAATTTTCTAAGTAACAAATCCATTTTAGAAAATATTATATACATGAGCAATAATAATCAATAATGATAGGGATAAAATCATTTAAAAAAAATTTATAATTTATAATTTTTTTTTTTTTAATTTAAAATTAAAAATTGGGTATTTATGGAAATTTAGTTTTAAATACTTCGTAAGAAGTAAATAAATAATTATTGAACGATATTAAATCTCTATGGATGTAATAACTTAAATAATTTATTTGAGTAATTTGTAAATATAGTGTTAACTTTTGGCTTTCCCTGTTAACTAGAACTAAATAAACGAATTCAAGGTCGTTTTCATACCCCTTGCAGTGAAATATTCAGTTTTCTCAACCAGAGGGATTTGATACTAATTAATTGATATCGAAGTGTTCAATAACACAGGAATCTATAGATCTGAACTTTATTTCTATATCTAGATCTTTGAACATATTCGGAAAAATGAATATTGATCAATATTTCTCTCTTTCCTAATTTATCTAAAATTACTTCCACACTCCAGTCTGACATCAATCATTTGCGGATCAAGTGTAAATTATATAAATTAATAATAATCAGTATTTATCGTCAATACTGCCAGTATATATGTACAATTGCCATTTGAATAAAAGGCATCACGGAATAATAGCATTCTGAAGATTATCCTAGAGCTCGAAAAATGTAGATAATGGTGAAAATATTGCATGTGACAAATGCTCTTACGGCGATGCAAATCATTAGTATTACACAGCTTACGCACTTCACTTGCGATAGTAATGCCAACTGCCGTAACTATATAAAGAAGAGATTGCTGATTTGAAGTACGGCAATTGTTCTCCATTTTTTGCGTAAGCTTTCTAAATATAACTCGTAGAAGACATTGAACAAAATTCTGAGTTCAAATATGGAAAAATAGTAACCTATAGGAATGTTGAATTATCTTTCAGAGAAATCGATGATCGTGTAGGCCAAAACCAAGCAACTATGATGCGGATCTGTAATCATTGGAAGATGTAGGAAACGGCGGATTGATAAGACTGAACGCACCTACCTCGTTGCACCACGATAGGCATATTGTGCACGTAGAACTAATGGATTGCTCAGCCATATCACGAACCACATCGCAACAGATTAATTGTGTTACACATAATTATGTGTACTCTCGTACCTATCGCAGCCGTTTGCTATTAAGTGGAATCCCCTCAAGTTTTCCATTGATTTTTTTTTTATCTTTGACTCAAAAACCATATATATTTAAACCAGCAATGGTGCTATGAATAACTGACATGGACAATAAAATGGAACGACATTGTCTTTACTGACTAGTCTGCTTCTGTCTGCTACAATACAACAGCCATATTCGATTCTGGAGACACCATGGTGAGAGACTGCTGAAATGTTGCGTAATTCATCGTTACACTGGTTCTACTTCATTATCCTGGTTTAGGGTGGTATTGGATTTCACTCCCATATCCTTCAGCACTATATCCAGTACATTGAGCAGCTAGCTCTACATCTATTAGGGGCTAGAATCTTTGGTCCTCTTATACCTGCAGTTCATGCCATCTGCCACATTCCAACAGGATAATGCGTGACTTCCTGTAGCAGGCAATGTTTGAGATTTCTTCCTTACTCATCAGAATGAATTGCTTCTTGGCCTACTTGTTCTGGATATCTTTTACCAAACGAAAATGTACGATCTATGTTTAAACAATAATTGAACTATATTACCCGCTGCTTCATCGGACCAATTTTGTCAGTATGTATAAGATGAATTAATTGTTATACCCCAAGGATACATTCAAAAATATTTTGATTCTATATCTTATATATCTATATTCTATATGTATATCTATGTATTACCTGTTATAGCGAACAATAACGGCTTTTAACATGGTATTTTCCAAATAAATTTTGGATATGATACCTCGGTCTTTCTTCTTATTGCATTTTGAGTGGTAAGCTGCGTATTATGTAATTTAGCTGTAATTGCTCCTATAAATTTATTATTTTACTATTATGATATTTTAACTTTCAGTAAAACTTCATTTTGTTCCTTTTTTTTTTTTTTTTTTTTTTTTTTTTGCGCTGAAATCCTTAAAATTAGTCATTTCAATCTGTATAGTGAAACAAAAGCTCATCATGGAATTATTAACGGTAAAGTAATCGAAAAGAAAGTTATTTTGAGAAATAGAATAATTTTTAGAATATGTAAGCTTTGGAAAACTTGATAAACAAGTTGTAGTACAATGTGATGCTATCGTAATGATATTACGATATATATATATATATATATATATATATATCCTCTTTATTTATTTCTCCGTTAATTAAATGCTTCCACATGAAAAAACTTTCCAGTTCGGTAAAGACACTTAAATCGTAGTTGAGGAAATTATTTTTGGAAATAGTGAACTATTTTGGTGAAATACAAGCGCTCTGGGAAATTATAGCAATTATGATATGCTAGTTTCTTAAAAGATGGAATCTTTTCATGCATAAGAAATAACTCAAAATTTATTTGGTATCAGTCTCAAAAGAATAATTGTATACATTGTATAGTTCGCAACTTTTAGTTTATAATTCAAAATCAGAGTTTTAAATGACTCCGTAAAATTAAAGATATCAAAAAAAAAGTTCTATGAATTCATTTAAAATTTGACTTGCAAGAATAAATTGCGTTCATATAAATAAAAATTACTATGTCAGAAAAACACTTATTTTACTCAAGAGAAAAAATAATTTAAGACTCTCATGTACATTGCTGTTTCACACAAAAACTAGTTACCAAAAGCGAGGTCTGTCGAATAGCAGAAACTCAAACAAAGTGCATATATTTTTGCATTGTGCTTAAATTAACAGTTTTAATATCTAAAAATTCATTAGGCTTCTGAGAATTTGTTGCTGTGATGTAATGAGAATGATAGTATGGAATTGGTGAAGTATTCTGGAATAAGGTTGATTTTTTTAACAATATAATAGATACAGATTTATTTATGATGTTACCTCATTGTCAATTTCTTAACTAATATTAAAGTTAATCTGGTGACGAAGGACATCTATCTTGTTTTATTTTATTTAATATTGTCAATATAGTTTCTGTGGAAGAAATTAGAAATAGAGCGACATGAATCTAAAATGATCGTTCGCTTGAATCTTTTAGAGTTCTTTTAGCACAGAGAAAGATTTCTAAAAGTCTATGAATGGCGGAATCTATGCCATTTGCGTGGATCCGCCAGACATGGACTTTTAGAAATCTTTCATTGGAATTCATCATATTGTAGAAATCTTTCACAGGAATGATCGTTCATTTGAATCTTTTAGAATTTTTTAAACTGACACAAAAATTTCTAAAGCTCATGAATTGCGGAATCCACGCCATCCGCATGGCTTCAACTTATCATTAGTTATTTTATTAACAAAAATCAAAGTTGGTCTAGTCTTGAAGAATTTCAATCTTGTTATCATAACCCTATTCACTGTTATCAATACAGTTGGTATAGAAGTAAGTAAAATTATTTGTATCAGAAATGATACTCCGTGAGTCTGTTTCAAAATTTCAGTTGAAACAAAGATTTCTAAAGCCAATTATTTGTGAAATCCACGCCAACTGCATGGATTTCCCGTTCATTTTTTATTTTGTTAAAAGGAATTAAATTTAATCTGCTCTTGAAGAACATCAGTCTTATTATTCATATCTTATTTAAGATAACAATGCAGTATATAGAAGAAATTTGAAGTAGAATTGAATGAATCACAAATGATTGATAGTTGGAGCCAATCAGGTAAATCGTCATCTGAGACTGAAATTTCAGAAGCTGACTGAGGAGGAATCCATGCCCTAAGTAAGTCCGTGTTAGAAAAGAAGGATTAAATAAGGGATGCATACAAGATACCATTATATTAATGTTGTATGACTTTGCCTACAGAGATTTAAAGTTTATTTTGGATCACTATTAACAAAATTAGAATAAACATATTAATATAAAAATGTCTTAAATATACAAGATAAACATAAATAAAATTATATTTTCAAGCTATGTAAGATAAGAACCATTAGTTCAGATTACCTGTAATTTGACAACAATGCGCAAAGATTTTTGCATTTGCTGATTACACCATTATTTAGAGTAGAAGCAGGTACGTATTGGTTGCAATGGCAGTAATTAATAGAATCTGCTAGCGATGTCGATCTTAATGAAAATAAAACAAGAAGATGTAGCTTAGTGAAAAATAAAACAATGTATGGAGAAGTCTAAATTCGCCAGTGATTACAATGTTTATCTAGTTATTGATGATTATAGATTTGAAACCGTTAATGGTTTTACATATTTAGGGTCAATCATTAATGTTTCAAATATAACTTCAGAAGAGATTATTGCAAAATAGTAAAGGAGAAGAGAAGCTTTTTTTTTTTTCGTATCGAAATTTTATAAGAAATAAACTTATCTCTAAACATATATAAAACAATTATCCGGCCTATGGTGACATATGTCTGTGAGACTTGAAACCCGACATTTAAAGTTATTAACAACTTAAAAATATTCTTATTTAAAATATTGAAAATGAATTGAGGACAAATTCAGGTAAATAGTAATCCATAGATATTAAGGAAAAAGAAGCACTCATTAAAGGCAAAGACATAGTGGGATTTATTAAGGTGCAACGTTTTTCTTAGCTTGGCTACATCAAGGGACAAACTGATAATTGTGTGGTAAAATTCTTATACTGGAAACCAATGAGCAACAGACCAAGGGAAAGACCAAAAAGAAAATGGATGAATGATGTGCTGAATTACCAAACTGATTAAACATAAATTTTGTAATGAAAAAAATCTTTAAAAGAAATTAATGCGTGGGCATGTTTTGTAAATATCTACAGCTTTATTCTCTAGGGGTTTTCAATGTATATTTGTATGGTTTTAGAGTGTAGTGGCAATATTTTTGGACGCTAGTCTTGTGTTTTTGGCAGAAAAACTATACATTTATGTGAGTCATCATTGTCAACACCCGCTGATGAAGCTGATAATCCTGAGAGATGCTTTTCTTTTACAACTTGAATGACAAACAATAATATTTTTTAAAATTTCTAATATCTGGCTTCTGCTATAGGATTTCCACATTTCAGCACTACAAGGGATGAAAGTGATAGCAACTTATCACTTCCAATGTGCAACACACTAAAGGGAAGGCCAAAAAGTAGTTGACTGTATGATGACCTAAAATGTTTGTAGATAACCAAATTGAAAATGAAGACTTGTAGACAAAGCCGTCTGGAAAGAGATTGTGCGAGAGGCTAAGTCCCATCCCGGGCTGTAAAGTCAATCAAGAAGTAGATTACGTAAATAAATTTTAATCTGAGAAGGGGAAACTTTCTTTTATTGGAAAAAGAGTATAATATTGGTTAGGAAAAAAATCTAGAATTTCCTGAAAATAGTCAACGGTTTCTTAACATTCTTGTGAAAACTTTCACAAGCATAATACGACTTTTTTATATAAAATCACTATTAACAAAAATTAAATGACTTTATGAAATACTTAAAAGATTTCTTCTTGCTGTAAATAAATTCTTCTACTTTAGCAATTACTCTAGTAAAATTTCGTGTGATTTTGGGATCAATGGTTCTTTCTTTTATAATGCTCTGAAATTTTAATTTTGCTTTTAAGCATGATGTTTACTAAATATAAGTGTTTAGTCAGTGTAGTTAAAGTTAGAAAAGTAAAATATATATCCCATGAGATATATACAAAAGAAGATCTGAGAGGAAATTTTCAGTAAAGATTTGGAAGTATGCTAATCAATACGTATGCCTTTCTACTGGTTTTCACTGGATTCGTACCAGTACAGCTTGTTTTTTCTGTACTTTGCACCATAAAACTTAACCAACTAACCGGTATTAGTGTGTAAGATCAATAGATGAAAACAAAGATATGATCCAGGTACTCCTCAAAGAAATTTCATAACTGAAAAAGAACGGCATCAGATTTTAAGTAAAATTTTATTATTTAGAAAATTTCTTAATGTAGCCGTTCATTTTACCGAAAAGAATATCATTGCAAATGTAATTGATTTTAAACGAAAATTTTAGTCACCCTATCACAAAATCATTTGGTGTCGTTGACAATTCATTATACAGGAAATTTATTTATATGATTGAAAAATTACGAAGTTATTTAGTAATTCTGTGAAATTTTCTACTCAGCGCCAAAAGATCAATAATTAGGACTTTTAGTTTAAAATGAAGTAAAAAATAACACAATTTTATTTTTTGAAATTTTGTAGTTACTAATTATATTTATGAAAATCTAAGACGGATATATAATTTTAACATATTATGCATGTATATTTTCTTTAAAATATATTTTGCAACTTCACAGTACTTTTTATTTTATTGCATTACATTTTTATGACATTTTTTTGTCTTTCTTGAAAATAATTGGGTATATTTTCTTTTATTAGTAAGCATCTACTCAAAATGTTTCAAATTATCTATTTTTTTTTTCGCTGTGAATATGATTTAGTTTATTCCATTTAATCCTTTGGATTAATTGGTATGTATATATTATTCTAGAAGGACCATTTCTGGTAATCAAGAAACGATCACATTTAAGCAAATTGTATTCGCAGAAACTAGAAGCTTTCTTTTAAAAACAAATAAAAAAAATATTTGTGATAATAATATGGTATCGTATTAAAAGGTTTCACTGTAATTAAAACTTTTCTTTCTTGTCTAAATTAAACTTTTTAATTTAGAAAACATGGTACATCATTATACGCATTAGCTGAATGCTCAATAGCTTAATTTTTTGAATTCTCTAATAGCACTTCTCTTTCTCTTTGAGTGTCTGAGTGGATCTTGTATGACTCTAATAACACATTCTTTTACCAATATACAATTACTTGATTGATACAAATCATAATTGTTAAAAAAAATCAATTACTATCGGGGATTTTTCGACAAACTAGGTGGAAAAATTATTAGAATCAATTATTTTTTTTAATTAATATAATATTTTCAATAACCAGCGAAATCTATACATCTTCTAATTGAGCCTTAGAATGAAGTTCAAAAAAATATATCAAGAAATCTGCTCTTTTGATTTACCAATAAAATACCTCTCAGAACAATTCAATAAGATAAAAACAATTTCAGAATTTTCGAACAAAAACCTTTTTTTAACCCTAAAATATTCCAGATCAAATGAAGACTTAATAAATCAAAAAACCAATTTAACACCATCTGGTGGAAAAGATTGGATTACTAATCTTTAGAATGCACTACTGGAGCAGTCTCGACTTACTCAATGGAGTTTCCAAAGTGATAAGAGAAAAATTCATAAAATTTTACCTGTTGTATGTAAATATGAAAAAAAGGCCTTTTTATTTTTCAGCTGAGCTTGTTCCTAAGAAAATTATGAATATATGCATTTGTGTCACGCACACGCAAAAGTATCTATTTCTTCATGAATATTTGGTCTTATGAAAGGACTTCATAAATATTTGGTCTTAATCAGTTAGAGCATTTGAGCAAATAAATGCCTAATATCTTACTGAAAACCTTATATTTTAATGGTTATCTATCATTACTTAGAAATTTAAGTTCTTTAAAGAAAAAAAAAAAAAGCTGTGGTATTTTGGTTAATGTCAATGTTATTTCGAGATACTTTATTGGATTCATTTCTTGACTTAGCCAAAACTGACGGTGTTGGTAAAAAATGTACATTTCAGCTTATCTTGAAAAAATGAGGCAGTTTGAAGAAAAACGTTGCTGATCAGGTGTCGATTTCATCATTTAGGACAAAATCACGAGGTAGTGTCTCTAAGTGTAGTGTCTCTTACCCGCCAACAACAGTAATATTTTACCCACTACTGGAGAATAATTTAGCGCTATTAGCTAACAAGGAATTATAAAAGAGATCTTACAATTTCTTAAGAATAGCTTATTAAATCAAATAATTTTTAAAGTTTTGTGATTAAATATTTAATACTTTTCTAAATTGAAAGTTCTAAATGTTTTACATTACTGTTCTACTAAAAACGTTTCTGAATTTATTCTCATGTGTTTCTTTGTCTGGTAACTTCTTTCTAAATTTCTAGAGCCGGATTTTGGTATTACAAAGCGAATTAAAAGCCAGAAAGCCTCTTAAAGATAAAGAATAAATCTTTTTCAGACACATTCCAAATATTGAAATATTTTTTAAAATTTAATTTCTACATATTAGTCTTTTTCAAAAAATCACTTATTTTAAAAAATTTAGCAAAATCGTTTCCACTGGAAGAATATGAATGTTTAATCGAATCCTGTTCAAGAATTCGATAAAAATAAAAGTTGCCTTGAATTCGATAAAGTTATCATGCTAACGCCATTTAATTCCTATTATCTATTCTTCTATCAACATTGACAGAGTTCCAAGAATACCTATTTCATTTCACTTAAATACTTTCGTTATTTGCCAATTATTTTAATTGGTTAATACTCTCTAATATTTTCTAACGGCACACAGGAGACAGGCTAAGCCGGACGATTTTAGCACAGAAAAAAGAAAAAAATATTCTAAAAAGAATCGTATCGTTTGCGTTGAGCTTTTACCGAAAAGGAAGGAACCATTACGCCATTGGACAGAGTAGCAATTACGAAACCATTATATTCTGGTAGAAAGTCAGTAAACCATCCGGTAGGTGGCAGAGGAGTAGATGAGAGCGGTTTGGCGAAAATGAATGGAGGCGAGGTTGTCAAGCGACCTCATCAAATGTCTGTGCAGCAGCGCACAGTAGCCCATGCAAGGTCGCGACCCCTGGTGACCCGCGTTGGCTCGGAGGTGGCTGGGGCTTTTGATCTCCTGCCGAAACACCTCCTGACAATTTTATTATTATTATTTCTCTTTTCCTTCTCGAAGCTGCGTCTGCCTTGAGTACTTCGATAATAGGAAAAACTACCATCAAACGGCGTTTTGTTTCTGAGAATTGCTTGGGGGACGGTTCATTATCTGTATTTCTTTATTTGTAGCCTCACATCTTAATCTTTGTGACTGCTTATTTATATGGATAATTCTGATCGTTCATTATTGTTTTCTCACTGAAAAATTTCATTTAGCTAATATCACAATACTTTCAGTTGAATAGAAATAAAGGACATTTTATGTATTTCCAATTTCTATTAATGATATATTTGCTAAAGAAAAAAGCAATAGAAACCTTATTAATGATGAAAAACGATTAGTTAGATAATTTTAATGAAAATTACATGGATTATTAATAATATAGATATCAATCACAAAAATCGCTTAACTGTAACTGTCAACTTTTTTTTAATCATCTATTTTTGTATATTTGTTATAGTTATATTATCCCCTGACACCGCACTAACTTAAATTAGTATGGTTGCAAAATTAATAACTATTTAAAATACTAAAATATTTGATGTTTTTCGGTGTCCAAATCAAAATATATTCATTTTGCTATAGTACTAAGTTATGGAAAAAGAAATCCATTAAATTTTGTTGTAGATGGTTATTGTGATCGATATCTTGTAAAATATCTAACAATTTTAGATTTATGCTCGTTGGAAAGGTGAGGTTTTGCACTAAAAAACTCTTTTACTGTGTTTTGTCCATTCAGTTGAAAGTTATAGGGTGTTAATAATGGAAGTCAACAAAGAGAAAATTCGGTGTATTTTAGTTTTTCTCTGATAAAAGCGAAAATGCAAATTCGGAGGCTGAAACTGTGAATGACGTTTATAGTCCTAATACTGTAACAGCCAATTATGTGAAATTTCATTTACTCGATTCAATTCAAGTATATTTCATGTTGAAAGTATAACTCACACAGGTCGGTCCATCGTCGAAAATATTGATAAAATCACTGAAATGATCGATATTGATCAGTCGCAGCCTCACATGGGAGCTAAAGATCGACCATAATATCGTTCAAAACTGTAGAAGCAAAGTGAATCCGAATCATATTAAATGAAGTCTTAAAGTTCACATAAAAATAATGGATTTCTTTTAACCAACCTTATAAAACAATAGGGTGTTAAACTCCAGTTGCCGAGCATGAGCATTTCAAATTCCTTTTAATAGGCATTCAGGACCAAATTAAGTAATAATAACTACAGATTAAAGAATGTATACAAGAACTATAGATGAAACTCTTCATAATGTTTAATACTAGATATATTCAGAAGGAATTTATTTCTTACAGCCTAATGAAAATTAATGTAATAATTTTTGTTGGCTTTTATAATATCTTACGGAAAAATTAGGTTTTACTGAAATTTTGCAGTGTTGTCTTGAAAAATATTTTGATGGCTTTTACTCAAGTACTTTTCACTCGGAAATGTTTCGTTGCGTTTCTATGTTCGTTGCTTTATCCTCACCAAACTTTTAAACCCTAAAAATGGAAGGGTGTTGACCACTCTCGATTTTTAGTTTGATCAAAGCTCAAA
>JAPDSC010034567.1:35224-70218 GCA_026290005.1 Latrodectus geometricus | reverse complement strand
GTTTTATTTCCGAAAATCGCTGTCTGACATTATTTCTGCAGTTTTTTATTTCTCCTTTCACTCCAACAGTTTATTCTTTGTGTCTAACGCGTGTCTGTGAAAATTGCATTAACCATGGAATGGCTTAAATGATAGTTCTATTTTTTACATGTAGGTAAGATTTTTTTGCATGGGATTTATGGATCTGTCCATAATTAAGTCCATCAATTGGAATAATGAATTCACATAATTTTTTAAATGAATTTCTAAATATAATTGGACTAATTTTGTCTTGTCGCAGTGACCTGGTTGGTTAGGGTGTCGTTCTCGTCACTGGAAGATAATCAGTTCGAATTCCAGCTTTATCACAATGTTAGCCATGTGAAATGATATCTCTGAGTTTTGCAGATCAGTATTCGGGGGCTTTCAGCTTAATCCTTGCTTCTAAATTACGAAATCTTTTACTTGGTTTCTAAGTTTAGGCTATGTACTATAAGCATACTGGTGCAAAAACAACAATTAATTTTACCTAAACTAATAAATTTATATAATTTAAAATAAACATCAAAAATGATTTCAACAATTTACTTATGATAATTAACAGTGTTGTAAGCTCACGATTGTCTGCTTTACGCGTTATCTGCAATGTCTGAATGCTAAAAAAAAAGAAAAGAAAAAAAATCTAATGAAGTGTTTCAAAGGAGGAAGAAACAAACATTTAGTTGATTTTCTGAAAAAGTAATTCTTCGAATTTGTAAATTGTGAATAATTTCATTATTCCTCGAGTAGAAAGGTTCTTCATGTTAGTTATTTAAATTGTTCAAATACATATTTGTAATGATTTGTTCCCGTTTTGTCTACTGTGGGATATTAACAACCACCGCGCCACTCAATCTGGTGATTGAATGATCCTATCTTTGGTTCGGGGCTTCGATTCCCATTTTGGCTGTGGATGTTTATAGTGGTTTTATATTCATTTTAAATCATTTTTGTGTACAAAATAAAAATTAATTTATAATTATATTGCTTATTAAGTTGTCTGAAAAAATGGGATATTCTAAAGATATAAGAAAAAATATTTTACATGGAAACATATTTTTATATTTATGCTACCAAATTAAAGTGAAGTGATCCTATACAATTCAGTTACAAAGTGTTTACTAAAATAATTCAATTTTCACACAATGTTTCGTGATACTTTTGTTTTTCTTGAATGAGTTATTTTAGGGTGTTAAACTTTAATTCCCATACCTATTGCCAAATTTCTGAGAGTGTAACCTTTTCACAAATTAACACTTACTACGATTCTAATAGAAACTCTATTATTCGTGCTAAATTTCCTACATTCTTTCTTTTAAATAATTCAATAATCTATAAAATTTATGCCAAAATATTTAGTTGGAATTTATTCCTTTTTAAATCCATTCGGACCAACTCTCATTTTGAACCAACTGTGCATATTTTTTTTAATTTAGTAACCAAATTTGTGTTACTTTGTCTTGATCAGAAATAAGTTTCTTTTTTCTCTAGGATATATGAGGGATTTTGCTCTCCAAATATGAATTTTAATTATTTTCTATAGTAATAATTGTTCTTAAAATATTTGATATTTTTATTATCTTTAATAATACCAGATATACACAGTTAGCTATTTTTCATAGCCTTTTAATTACCTTTTTGTGTTACTTTTCCAAACTGATCTTCGACAGTTTTCCGGATTCCGTTAAAACTACCGAAGTTGAAATAGACCATGGATTCTTATGTTTTTGAAATCTCTTTCGTAATTTAGTGAGTTTGTGAACGCTAGTTCTATTTGCGACTTCGGATATTACATCTTTGAAAATGATTGTGTTGGCATGACAGTTTACAACATACGTTGTCTCCTTGGAGAGATTCAATACTAATTTCGTATTTTGTTTTTTCTTTGATATCTAAACAACTTTATTTTATTTATTTATTTCTCTTATTAAGTTTTTTTTTAATTCTGTATTTTTTTAAATTATTATTCCTTTTTTTTTCTTTTTTTTCTTTTTTTTTTTTTTCTTATCTCCACGATTGCCGACTAAAAATGTTCTATTTTTCAACTATAATTCCTAAGAGATATTCTATTTTAGTCTCTTTCTTTTTTTTCACTACCCTTAATTTTTCATTTACATTATTTTGATTAATTAATATAAAACTTACATGGATCAATATTATGAATCTACCAAAGACTTTTTTTACTTAAAACATACCCGTAAAAAATGTACACACTTATTTGTTAAAGTTTTATACATTCACTTATTTTTGCATTTAATTAATGAAATAAAATAAATCTATTAAAAGGAATATATTTATAAGAAATTGCATTAAAAAGTGCTTATTTAATGAATTCTTATGTTGGATGCTAAAATTTAAAGATATGTATAGTGTAAAATGATTTGCTCCTTTGAAAAAAAAAAAAAAAAAAAAAAAGGGGGAAAATGAGAATATTCAACACCATATCAATAAAATTTCCTTGCTCAATATTTAGGTTAAACGCTAGATTATAATTTCTAAATTATGATTTTTTTAACATGTGTGAGAGAATTGAAATTATTCACTATCGGTCAAAAAGTATAAGTTTTATAAAGATTGTAAATTGTATTTTCCCTAATATTTTCTGATTTGAATTCAGTTCAACATTTAAAGTACGGCAATATAAAATTCAAAATCCATATTCAATTTTTCATTCCAAAAGTTACGTTAAAATCAATAGTGAAAGGGGAAAAAATGGATAAAATCAAATTTACAAATGCATTGTGTGTATGTATATATTTAATGTCTTTCTCAAATCGTTTGACGAGCACAATAATGATATAAATATTCAATATAAAACCTTTGATAGTTTTTCTCTCAATTTTCGTTTCTGTTATCCGACTGCCTATACTAGTTACTATCAACCACTGCCTTGCGGCACTTTTGCGTGCCGACAAATTTTAGAAATGTAAATAGTAAAAATTATTGTGCTTTTTTCATTACGAATAAATAATAAACGTACTGTTCTTTTTGTAGTACATATTATATTATTTTATTTTCAAAATCATTATATAATAAACTATTTTACACAGTGTATTATTGGTAAGAAAACAACTTTTAAACTTATCTTTTTAGTGTGCCTATAAGTTTTAGAATCCTTGAAAATGTGCCGTGATAAAAAAAAGGGGGGAGGGTTGAGAATTACTGTCCTGTACTTTTCGATTATGCAACTACTCTTGCTTTGTTCCTCTGATATTCCCTACATAACAAAAGGAAGTTAGAAGCGATGCATGACTTAATTTGATCAGCATCACTGATTAACAAAAAGCTAGGTTTTGTTTTAAGCAAAATATGATTAGAGAAAAAAATTAACAATAATCAACTGCTTAAATAGGTTCATCAGTTTAAATTAAATTATGATCGATGGTATTTCTTTGCATTAACTTAATTCAAATAGTTTCATGTCTGTTATTGGCTCTAAAATCAACTTGATCTTGGATTGTCTTCAAATGTATTCTTTGGAGTGGTCTTGCTAAGTTTTTAGTTGGCAGTAATAGAAGATAAACAGTAATTGTAGATTAATAGTAGTAAATAATTCATGAATAATTATTGGATATTTCATTTGATATTCGATATTTGTAATAGTTTTCATTTCAAAAATAATTTTTCTTAGTAAAATTTATTAGGAAAATGCTTGTTAGTAAAACATTTAATAATTTATGAAACTTATACATGAAAACAAAGCTGAGAGATGAAGAGAGAAAACGAAGAAAAAAGAAGTGAGATATAAAGGCATTTATTAAATAGTTTCTTTTAAAATAAAAAATATTATTCAAAATGCAAGCCAATTTATAACTTTTCTTATCAGTAAGTATTAAAGGACCCTAAATGGTAAAATGTTGGTTCCTGTGACTGCAAAATTGCGATTTTAAATTTTATCCACTAAAATTTTAAAATTAAAAAAATTAAGATTTTAAAATTAAATCATTATGTAGGATTACACATTATGTGTAATTGGCTCCCATGTGAGCCAATTACAGCTTTAATCCTTCAAGGCATGCTTTCCATAAGTGTTTGACTGATAGATAGTTGCATTTTCTTTATACTCACCACACATGTTAATTCTTTCACTAATTTTTGACGGTTGGGTGCAGTTTTTAATTAGATGTTCCATATCATACCAAAAGAGTTCCATATTATTCAAGCCTGGAGTTTGAGGTGGCCAGTCCCATTGGTTCACCCCATTATCAGCATACCAATCCATGGTGGACGTTACAACATGATATGTGGTGTTGTCCTCCAGGAAGTAACACTGATTGGACACATAAATTTCCTCTGCATAGGAAGCACATTATTGCCTAGAATAGTGAAGTAGGAATCAGCGTTAAGCCTACCATGAATTGGGATCAAAGGTCCCAATTTTATACCAAGATAAACATCCTCAGACCATAATTTCACCTCCGCCAAAATCTATTGTAGGCACAATGCATTCTGGTAAAAGCCTTTCTCTTAACATTCTTCAAGCTCAGACTTTGCAAGAAGACTGGTAGAGATTAAACATGGATCCATCCCTCCAGAGAATATGTTTCCCCTCATCTACAGCCCTGTTTCGACCTACCTCGCACCATCTCAATCGAGTACCGTGGTTAGATTTAGTAGTCAAAGACTTATAAGTCATGACCATGGAAACCAAGTAAATGAGCGTCTTTGCTGATGGTATTTATCAAAATAACAGATCCGAATGCTTATTGGAAACTGTGGAGTATGTGAGCTATCGGTTAGGCGTAGTTTATCCTAATTTCTGTGGACATCACTCAACGATATCTATCTCTTATTTTCGTAAATTAAGACGGGTCAAAGCACATTCCAACAATTACCCATCACCTCTCACTTCTTAATCAGAAAAACCAGGCCATTTCTATGATATCCGACAATGCCTTTGTCGAAGTCAGACAGCTCTGAATTTTATGGCATCTTGCATGCGACTAATGCCGGTGCTGTTTCTTATACGGTATTTAAGTACAAAAGGTCGATATTCTCATTTGCATGGGTGCTCAAATACTTATTAGTAGATGGTGTATTATATATGTTTGGTTAGGTTATAAAATTGTTCTAGCATGATATAAAAACGTATATCCCAAATATTAAATTATTAATTATTATGAATGGAAAAAGCAAAAATTTCTCTGTAATTTATACTGTTTCCCTGAAAATCGTATACTTTAAAAAAGCATATTAATAATTTATAACTATCTTAACTAGTTTAAAAATTAATTAGATCATTGAAAATGCAATCGATTCTAATACATATTTAAGGATTTCCATTTTCCAGAAGCTCTTAAATGAATTCATTGCTGTTCGTGATTCTATAAAATTTGAGTGAAAAGCCAAGAGACGTCTGGCAAACGAAGCCTTCACTGAAGAGTCCTCAGTGCATCGACCGGATCTTGGCTTGGATACAAATCTTACTCGAGCTCTTTAAAAAGTCAGAATAAAAAAGGTCCTAAGAGAGCTGGATAGTTTTTAAGTTTTATGGCGGCTTCACTGCCAAATCAGCGCAAACCAAGCTACCTCAATACAAAATCGATGTCGGGTGCTTTTCTCTTTTTCCGCTTAACTTGGGCGGCTGTTCGATGGTATTAAACGCATCTCTGCTTTTGGTATGAGTCATTTCTGGCAGGGCGTTCCTCTTCTTCCCTTTTTTTCATTTTATTTATCTAGTGGGGAAACGGTTTTCCGAGTGGTTTTGATCCCGATGGATTGGCAGCAGGACTCGACTTCTCTGTCTTCTTTTTTATTGCCACCACCACTAGTGCTATTTTGACGTCCAAACTGAGACATATCGAAATTTCTGAATGGTTATACAAGTAACTGAAGAAAAATAGAATATGTGACGAAGAAGTTAATATTGTTTTTTCTCTTACATGATAAAATTCCAAAGATGTTAAATAAATCCTTCTTTCGCATTTGTGACATTTTTGGCGATTAAAAAATGTTATACAGATGACCCAATTGTTACGTTACAGTTTCTTTCCAAATAAGGTCGATTAAATCCAATTAATAATAAGAAACATAAATTATGAAATATTATGATATTTAAAAAAATAACATTTATTTGAATTATCTTTACAAGAATTGCAATGAAAACATGTAGTTAAAATGCTTTAAATTTCTCCGTTATGGCGTAAAGACTGTGAAACCTTGTATTCTTTATCTTTCTGACGCAATTAAAATTTCAGGTTCCTGGAAAAACGGTAAAATATGTCAAAAAATCAAAAATGTGCCAAAAAGATTATATGGCATTGGTGTCAATAAAATATTATACACTTTTGAAACAATGTTTTTACTCATCTTGCAAACGGTATTTTGTTTCCAACTGAGTAAACACGTTATTATGAATATTTAATATTCTAATTCCTAGCTATATGCATCAAATATTTAAATAAATGTATGAGACCAATTCGAATTGTAAAGATTGCATTTTCGTTACCTCAAGAGATTATAATAAAAGTTTACCACTCGAAGAATTCTGGTTTGTATTTGGTCTTGATGGATAAATGGGAAATTTTGGGAAAAATATATTTCAGGGTGCCCCTTGGTGAAAATAAGCGACTTCTTTGTCACCGAACGTGTTTGAAGAAATAAAATGGCGCTAAAATATGCAATGATGCATATAATTAAAAAAAATTAAAATTCTAAGCATACTTATAAATATAAAAATAATTTTCTTTTACTTTTTTATAAAATTTATTTATACCCATATTTAACATCATCCAATAGGCACCAAATTGGTTAGAAACCAAAAGGCACTCAAACCAAAAGGAAAGATAGGCCCCTTGAAATTTTGTTCCTTAGTGTACCTTATTATTATTATTACGATACGTTTTGGTTGGTTAATTCCTATTGAAGCCAATCATTTGAATCATCATTTTGAATCATTCAAATCACGAGATCATTACTTAAACTTGCCCTTTCCTCATCGCACTGTACTAAAGAATTAACACGAGGTTCTAAATATATTTAACATGCATAGATCCCTTCGGCACGTTGATCACATCAAAGAGGAATATAACAAGTTCTCGTAAGCAATCGGCCTTTTGTGGCCCTAAACTTTTGCGATGCATAATATAGGAACAAGTGATTATTTCTTTTATATATTGTGTAAATTTTATCATAGATCAATTGTAAACTAAGCCAACCATTCTGATTACGATCGCTCTCAGAAATTTAGAAATCTCTTGATAATGAACTCCATTCTCTATTCCTGACTATACGGTGGTATCCAATATGATTGTTGAAAGAAAAACATTGTTATCTGCGCGTTAATACCTTTTTTTTATTTTCTATTTTACTTAATACTTTTTTTATGTTTTAGTTTTGATTGTTTTTTCGTTTCGGATATATATTTGAATTTCCTTATATAAAGGAAGTAAAGTATTTTGTTCATTTCAATATTCAGCCATAAATAACTAAAAAATTATTTAAGAAATGTAAATTGAATTGATAGCGAAAATTTTTATTTCATTATTTTATTTATAAATATTTCATATATTTTTAAATATTCATTTATTAATAAAATTTAAAAGAATTTTTATTAAAAATTCTCGCAATGCTTTATGTGACTTAGTTTTTTCTTGGGGAATTTTTAACTTCTTAGGTACCGTAATAATTTTATTAAAATTTATAGGACAAAAATACAATTTGAAGCCTTCTCCAGATATTGTCTTAAACAATTCTTTAATATGATTTATAAACTAAAAAAAGATATGCATTTTTACATGAAAAGCTTTTTATTTATATCATTATTTTATTAATGCTGTATTTTCCAAAAAAAAATAAATAAGTAAATAAAATTTTAAATTCAAGCATATGTCAATAATTTTAAAACGATTATTTTAATTGGTTAGATATCTCCTCTTATTTGTATTTTATAGATCATAATTATTTAACATTAATGAGATATATCAATGATATATCTCATTTATTTTATTAAAATTTAAACATGGCATAAAATATATACTGATTGCATAGAAAATATAATTAGTTTTTATTTTTTATAGGTAATAAAGTGGAAAATAGTACCTATTATTATGATATGAGAAAATTAATAGCCAAAGGTACGTATAAAGAAATTTTAAATTTTCTTTTAAAAACAATCTCAGAACAGTAATTTACCAATATTAATTAAATATGATAAAAATCAAATGAGTGATAATTGATTGTATCTACTTATTACCCCATGCTGCTATTTTTTTCATAATGATGTATTTTTTATAATTTGTATCGTAAATTTATAAAACAATATTTCATCACTTTTGAAATTTATAAAATAAGAAATATCAACGATATGAAAAATGTTTTAATGATGATGAAAATTTATTAAAAATTTAATTCAAGTTACTAGTCATTACGTGATAATAAAATTTGCAAATTTATATAAGAAATGAAAACTTCCTCATATTAATTAAACAAGATAATTTAATTATAATTACACTATTAAAATATATAAGTTCAAAATTAAGATATCGGATTTTGTTTTACATATGCTCTTAATATTCTTACTTATGTAATAATGATTTTTAATCTTTAAATAGATTTAAGTATGAATAATTTTTAATTTATTTTGCATAAATATGAAAACATTTTAAATATTATCCTCTAATATTAGATGTAAATGTTGCGCAAAAATTTACTCCCAATTTTAAAATTTATTTTAAAGCTATAAAAAGTTAGTCTATTTTAGTTTTCATAAGAACAGCTATCTATCAACGAAAACCCGGTACGCCAATATTTTTTTACTTTAGCCAACAACTGCATATTGTAATAATTTGTTGGATTGGCGATATTTTGCCGTTTCCTTTGAACCTATTATTAAATATTCTAACATCTGTTGTGCATATTTTTTTTCATTTGGATAGTAAAATTGTATAATAATTATGAGAGTGTTTGATGTCTGAAACTATTAAGATTAGACAGTAATTACGGTACAAGTCAGTTAAGCAGAGAACAATAGCAATTTAAAATTTCCCTTCGGAATACAGAATATGTATTCTTTATATATCAGGAATACATAAAAAGAAAACAGAAGAAAAAACAGAAAATTGAAAGCTGGCATATTTTTTAAGCAGTTCTTTGAATTAGTTCTTTTTTTTATGTATATTCAAACATGATGAAAAAAAAAAATTCATCACATATATGAAATATCTTATATTACTTTATCATTTAATTACAATGAAGTACTTCATTCTTCGAATCGTACGAATCTTGTAAGAGATTCAAGGTTCCAAATCTTGGATTCTCGACAATTTTTTTCTTTAAACCTCAGAAAAGTTCGGATCTGTATCAAAAGTTCTCTTGAAAACATCAATTCTGTCAAAAACTTTTAATTTGAAGTATTTAAAAGAATAGTTTTATTTCCATTCAGCAAAATTCCACTCTTATATTATAATTTTTCTAGAGTTTTAACTATTTATTACATTACTCATCGAATAGGGAGGAAATATTCTATCTGCCAAGCCGCCTACCCTGTCTACTGGTTAGAGTACCTGGCTACGAATGGGGAGGACCTGAGTTCGAAACCCGGCTCGGGCATGGATGTACTCTCTTTCTCTCTGTGTTTTTTATACTTTTCTCAGATGATGGATGAATGTGGCCCGCCCTATAAACGGATTTGTGGCGTGGGCGATGCTACTTGTACCTCCGTGACTTGGTTCACAGGTGTCCACCGGGTAACGATAAAATGAGTAGCAGTTTCCGGCCTTGTTGCGGCAAATGAGTTAATTACTCAAGTGTGTCCGCCATTAGAAACCAAAAAACACCATGCCAAGCTAGCAACCGAATGGGTAGCGCCTTTGCCTTCTATTCAGCAATTGGCAGGTTCGATTCTCATTTTAAGATGTAGATCCTAGCCAATTAACCCTTGTGTGGGAGAAAATGACTGTTGAGCGACAAACAAATCAACCCTATTACAAAACATATATTCTAACTTTTGTGTTTTAGTTCCTACTTTTCTCTTTTTAATATTACTATAAAAAAATAAATATACCAGGTGTAAATTATTAAGAGATTTATTAACTAGTTAATTATTTGTACAAAATTATTTGAATTATTTCAATTTTTCCAAGAAACTAAAGACTACAAAATCTTCCATGTTTTAACGATGCGAAAAGTAATATCGATTAAAAAAAAAAAAAAACCAACTCCTGTCATCATATGTATAATGAATTATTTATTTTGGAAGCATCAACACAATAGCGAAAAAACTCTAAGATTACTCGTACCACCAAAATGTTTCCCCTTCATCACTATGATTTCCTTATCTACTATAAATAAATACTCGGTGTTGTTAATATTTATTTGATTAATATTCTTAAAAAAAGAAGTAACTAGTGTAAGTTATGTCAGAATGCTTACGTTACAGAATTGAATCTATTTAAAAGAATGAGATGTGTTTTCAAGAATGTATTTCATTGAAATCGTTTCAAATATCGTTTAATATTTTTGGTTTGTATCACTTCAGCTTATTTTTCATACGATACGATTTTCTAACTTTTATTTATTTTGATATTGTATTATTAAAGAATAAAAATTTTAATGTTGTGATTTTTTTTCTCTTTTCTTGACTTTCGAATCCAGACCTATCTGATGGGAAGGATCACTAAGCTGTATCAATGAATTACGGAAACCTATTGCTGTTTTTTTTTTAATCATAATTCCTTTTTTGTTCTAAATAAATGAATTTGGAAGACCGAAGTGAAATGAAATAAATATCAAAATTGTTTATTGGAAATTTACTGTTAAGTCCTGATGTAAAATTAAGTTCTTGAAAGTTTATTATTTTTTTATTAAAAATATAAATAAATAGAGCTGATAATAACATCATTATATGAATCTTTTACCATTGAAGTTCGTTTCACAATTTTCGTTCGAGAATTTTCACAATAGCTTTCGAAATTAATTATTGATCCGACATACTTTTATACATAAGAATATTTCAAAATTGAAATAGGAATATTTTTAAATATAAAGAATTGCCTTATCTGTTATTATATTTAAATTTAAAGTTTCATCTTTTGCTATTATACGGTATATTTAGAACTACATTTGTATTTCATTTCACACAATTCTTATAAATTTTCCTATTAATGCTAACTTTTAATAAATGTGATATATTTTTATTAATTTTTACTTAATGGAACCGAAAGGTTCACAAAAATCGATGGCATTTTAGAATTTATGTCCGGCTTTGAGAAAATGTAGGAATTGTTCTATTTGTAGCAATGAATTCTGTTTTTTATGGAGTCCCTCAATTATTGCGACAAATATCTTCAGTCTATACTCAAACAAAGCAATTCACTTGGGCTATTACACGTTATCTTTAAATTACTCAAACATTTAAAGCACTTTATAAAGTTTATTTGCCTGGAACTCTTTTCTCCCGATTATTCCTGGAGAAGAGTTGTTTCGACCGGAGTAATCCGGAGATAAGTCCTTCCTCTAGATTCCTTTATTTTCCTGTAGTGGGCGTGTTTGTGTGGGAGTGTCGTAATTCTTTCTTCCGTAAATTAGTGCGACTCATTGGTTGAAATTCAAGAACAATCTGGTTGATGACATTCTACGAGAAAACTTAGCGATAGTGGTATAAACGTGGCAACCTCAATCAGAAACCATAACTTTTGAGGAAAAAGTTTAAATGTTCTTAATTTTTAATGAGCAATATTTCGATAAATGCATTTATTTCAATTGGCATTGTTATCATGATTTGCAAATTAAGTATAATTGGGTATGATGGAATATTTTAAGAGAGGAAGACTTTTAAGAATACTAATTGAATGTTTCCCTATTAATATTTCTTATGCATTATTTCAATTTTTTTTTCCTCTTTTTTACTAGAATTGCAGTGAAAACAACTGTTTAACTACTTAGTTTATTATTTTTTAATTTCAAACAATATCTTGTTTTTCATCTTTTATGGAATAGATTATTTCTAATGTTAAATGAATTAAAAAATTATTTTTTTAGGGATAAAAGAAATATATTTTATTGCCTTAAGCGATTTTTGGTCCTACATTATAAATAAATATTTAATTGCTTTTACGAAAAGCAATCGAAAAATTTACTGAGTCTACCAAAAACACTAAAAATGACCTCATCGTAAAAGTCATCGTTCTCTTCATTGAAAAATTAAAGGTTTGATTGCTCATTAGTGATCAATGAATAAATGAATTAAATTAAGTATAGGTAATTTTTTCAACATGAATATTATATTTTAGCTTTGTATTTGTGATTGTACAAAATTTTTTAGATGTAAAAAAAAATTCTTTTTTACTTAGAAAAATTTATTTAGAAGAAATACATAGCGTGACAACTGTGAAATTATATAATTGGTTTTCCGTTATTCGAGTCAAAGAAGTATACATTTTATTTTTAATTATTTTAAAATCTATGATTACTGTTGTAAAATTTGTATGTTAATGTATTTATTTAGAGCGGTTCAGAACATTTTAGGTTCTTGATTTTAAGAATAAATTGTTTGTGAAATCGAACAAAGTAATCAACATATCAGTTAAAATACTATACTATAAAAAAAATAAATATATTTATTTAAACGATTCGGAACACTTTACATTCCTCGTTTTTAGAAGATAATTGTTTGTGAAATTGAACACATACACACACACACAAGTAATCTACATATTAGTTAAAATATGTAGATTACTTGTGTGTGTATGAGGTATAAAAAAAACTATCTATGTTTATTTGTTGCATTTGAGCTAAACAAAAAAAGAACAACAAAAACATTTATCTCTGGTCAGTATTTCTTCAATAGAAAGAAAAATTTTGATTAATGTATTCATTATTCAATATAGTTTGTTTTATATACCAGAAAAAAAACACCCTTTAGAAATGGAATTACATTTTGATAAAAACTTTTATAAAAATAAATCTCGCATATCATAAATATTTCAGTTTTATTTACAAATCAATGTTATTCGACATTGATATCGTCAATGTCATCTTTAAATCAATGTCATTTGACATTTATATAGATTATTTGTATTTGAATTTTTTTATCCACTGATATTCATTAATAAACGGTAAGTTTTAAACTTTTTAAGATGCTTATGTTTGTAAGGTTTTTTTACAATTTATCAAAAAAGGGATAAAATTTGGGAAAAAATAATTATTATTTTGGTAAAAAGAAAATTATAACTATGATTCAATTTTGAAAATTTCCAGAAATTAAGCTCTGAAAGTCGTGAAAACTTATAAATCATTTAAAAGTACTCTGACAAATGTTGAAATTGAAACAATATTATTTCGTTTAAATATAATTTTTTTCGTGATAATAATGTTATGTGTGTGTTCAGATCTAAATCAGTAATAATAAATTATTCATATTAACTCGATTTACTTAGCATGGGACATGACTTATTAACAGAAATACGCATTCCCACACATCTTATTTTGTCGTCGTAGGTATGTTTTCCTAACCAGCAACAAATTGACCACGCAAATAGTTTTGATGACTTGTTGGCACGCATCTTTGAAATTGTTGACTTAATGAGATTTCAGATGTGCTCTTCTAGGAGAAAATCAGGAGATATGACTAACTATGGTAAAATGTCAGCGAGGGATTTTGAAGAGGCAAAATGTTTTCCCATTTTGTTGCTGTCATTGGCTACAAAATCATCTGAGAGATCTCCAACCATCTGAGACAAGCGAGATCCATTGATGAAAGGGATAATTTTTACCTACTGACTTAGTGACGTTATTTCTTCTATTATTATTTGGCTGAACACTTTTCTGTATGAAATTTAAGTCACTAGAATATTCATTTGATGTCTGGCTCGTAGATTAATATCAATCAAGCATCTTCTGATTCATCTTATAAGCACAGCTGAATTTCATTCGCAATACATTAAATCTACAATGCATCCTTTTTCTAATTTAATAATCCAAGTAAACGGATAGTCCTTTTTAGGCACTTTTTGCTGTCATTTGAATTAGCTGTTCATCCACTAAGTTGATCACTCAAATTTAAAGAATATTAGCATCTCGATTTAAATATTTGGAAATTTATTGAACTTTAATTACCTCTGAATTTAATGATTTTGTTCCTTTTCATTTATGATCAAGAAATATAAACAGCATATTGTCGAACAAGGGTAATTGCTCAATCAAACCATAATTTTTTTTTCCTACTAATCATTTTCATTTGTCGCAGGAAAATTTACATCTTCATGGACATGTATACCTCATAAAAAGTTTTTATCGCTCAATCATTGGCTCTTGCAGATTCGATCTCATTTGCATATTTTAACTACATCTCTATGGCTAATAGAATTTGAATACCATTGTAGTCTTTCTCGAAGACTTTGCAATTATTTTATTTGCCGGATTATAAGATGCACTTGGTCTATAAGGCACACTAACCCAGCTGGGTTTAAATAAACCCAGCTTTGATCGTTGATGACAGCATATATGCATCCACTAAACTCTCAACGCAATCGTAATATTTTCACATTTAGCAAGGATACAGAAAAAATTTCATTACTCCGAATAATGGAAGTTTCCAGAAATGAATATAATTAAAAACTCAGTATCAATGTAAGCAACTTCGGCATATAAGAGCCCTCTCTTCAGACCTATTTTCTAAGAAAAAAAGTGCATCTTATACGCCGGCAAATACAGTACATTAAAGAATAGTGTAAACTTTCCTATTCCTGTTTTATTCTTCGTAAATACTTTTTACAATTCCTTTTATCTTATTAATGCAAAATTCGACATATCTCATTATATAAATGTAAAAAAATAAAATAATTTTACCACAAGCATTTGAAATTTATTTTAAAAATTTATAGTGAATTTCAAATGCTATATAATAATAATTTAAATATAAGATCACAATACTATATATAAATATTAATTTTATAAAACCATGGGGAACTAATAAACTGTAACTTTACTTGAAAAAAATCTTATTTTTAAAATAGTTAAGACAAAATACGATGAAAATATTAAATGTTTTGTAAAAATTTACAGTTTTCATATAATTCTCTTAAAAAATAATGTGCAATAGCTTGAAAATATCACGAGAAAGATTTATTTTCATTTCAATATTTATAATATTTTATTGATAACTCTATGAATGCCATTATTAACATTGCTGGAATTTAATAAAAATCTGAATTAGAGAAAAATAAAAAAAACATTTTGAATTTTAGATTTAAAACTTACTACAGTGGTTTTATTTTAGAAAACTCGTTGATAGCCAATTAAATATAACTATGAAGAAAGAAATTATAAAAAAAATTCTGCTCGTAAAATATTAATTACTACCTCCAAGAAGAAGAAAAAATATTTTGATGAATTTTCTGTTTTATTTATCTAAAATAAGAATTAATGCTTGGTATTTGAAATGGTTTATCAATGTCAGTTTTAAAATGTTTTTATATTCTATAATGGTAAGAATAGATTTAAAATATTTGATAAAAAGTAAGGAAAAATGAAATGAAGATAGAAAGGATAGAAGGAACTATAGGTTTTAAAGGCAATGAAAGTAGTACAGAAATTAACTAGTACATTAACTAGTTAAGGAAGTGAATCGGCGGTAAATAATTTAATCCGTGAATATGAGAGAAATATTCTAATTAATTGAAATAGACTATTGCAAATATATGTAATCATTAAAACAAATGAAATGAGCTAGAAATTATCAAACTTGTGCAAGTATAGATTGAAAGAGATTAAAAAATGAATAAATAATGCATTTAAAGAACTGAATGATAGCATGGGAAGTCTCTAAGGCAAATGAAGTGAATAATAATAAACTGTTGAACTTAATGAAGCCATATCAAGTGAACAGAACAACCTGCGATGAAGCCTGTAAAGTCGTTGCTAATAAATCGCCTATCCAGTAGTCGGAAATGATTTCATATAATGCAAATGATAAGACTGATAAATAAAGTAATTCAGATGAAATATTAGTAAATCAGGGAAGTAAATTAAGAAAAAAAATATTTAAATTACTATGAACTTAATTATATTTTAATTTAAGTAGTTCTTTCTTTAAAACTTTACAGCCAGCTAATTGAATCATATTACCAACATGGTAAATCAAGTTATAAATTATCAACCCTAAACTGTTAGCTAATTAATTGCATTAGGAAAAGAGGGGTATTCTAAGATATGTATAAGAGATTTCTTTAAAGTGAATTTACTTTAAATATACGATTCTGCCGTACTATAAAGAGATTTTAACCAGACAAGATAGGCATACTCGAAAGATATAAGTATTGTTGAAACAATTAATGTATTTTAATAATGCTATTAATAGTTTGAAAACGTCTGGTTTATTAATATCAACTAATTATATGATAAATTAAAATTATTATTCAATTTGCATGAATGAGTACAATTTTATGAAAAGCAAATATGCAATGTCAAAGTTTGGAGAAATCACTGCAGAATTGAGTTGCAGAATTATTCATAGGAATCGATTGATCCTGTTTTCTGTTAGAGAGACCCCCTCTGGTCCCGGAGAACCTTCCGTTAATAATCAGCGTCTTCCTTTCTTAATCAACCCGGTCCCTGGTAATCAGGGGCCTCTTTCTAATATCAATTACCAGCCGCTTCTAAATGAACTATTCGGAAACAATTAAACACCGGTAATGACCATCCACTTCTCGAGCAGAGGAAGAAAAAGCTTTTTCGCAGATCGATTCGCGGGGGCACACACAGAGAGAAGGTGAAAAAGAACACAATCAAAACGAAACACCCCTAGAAGAGAAGGAGAAAAAAATGAATTAAAAAAAAAGAAAGAAAAAGAATCGCAGAAGCGAATCATCTCGAGAGCGGGAGGGAGCAGTCGATAATTTCATTGATCCAATTCCAATCTGTGCACGAAGCAGCCATCTTTCCTTTTGGAAACGCCAGCTATCGTCTTTTAAAAGCTGCCGCCGCCCCATCCGCAGTGGGGAAAGAAACGAATCCCCGGCAATGAGCTTCAAGTGAAGAGCGGGGTGGTGGGAAGAAGTTGCCGGTGGGGGCGCCACAGAGGGGGTTTCAGAGGGTAAACGGTTCGTGTGTGTGGAAAGGACGATAAGAAGTGCCTCTGGTCGATTCCACTGCTGCCGCTTTTTGCACTTTTTTATTACGCGATCTAGCTGCCAGCTCGCTTGTCATCAAGTCGATCCGTGTGTGCCGAGGCTGAGGTTCCCGCGAATTAGAAGCAGCAGCGGCCCAGAAGATGTCCCGCCCGTTTACGTTTTCTTAAAAGATCGTCTGTGTGGCTCGGTCCCTAGAATGATAACGACCCAATTTGGATTCGTTTGTGGTAAGTTTGGCTTTCTTTTATTTTTTCCCGACCGATTTTAATAGTATTTTTAACACCACTATGTGGTAACGCTTTTATATAAGGCAATAAATGGGTGTCAAAGTAATCGGAACCGTACTCGGAAGTTTAAGCGCTGCCAGATTAGTTAGCTTTAGTTTGTAGTGCCTCTTCGCGGAAACTTTCCAGACTTGCGCCCTTTTCCGTTTTCTGTTTGGTAGCTTCCTGAAGTTTGCTCTTTTTTCTATTTACATCAAGACTGCGAGACTAAGATTAATCGAGGAATGCCCATTAAAAAAATCCTCTACACCATCACATGAATTGTTCTGAGAAAGAAAAAGTAATGAATATAAGTTAAAAATATATTTTTAGTTTATAAAAATACTTCTCCCTGATATTCTTCAGACCAGATATAATTTTTGTTTAAATATTGAAATAATTTTGCAAACGAATTAATTCGCATTTATGTCAATATTTAACATATTTGCTTATTAAAAATATTTTTCCGACTTATTTTATTGACGCTTATTGAAATGAATGTTTTAAATTAATTAACTTTTAGCATCATACAGTTAGAATAATTTATTTCATAATTTATATTATTTCATTTAAATATTTTCGAAACATAATAATTTACTTAGTATTTTTTTTTCAATTGACTGTAAATTTTTATTTAAAAAAGGATTTTCATTGAGAACTTTAGTTCTTAGAATTATTTTAATGATTCAATTTAAAATAAAAGACTGTAAGATAAACTATAATTATAAACAAACTCATAGAGAATCAATCTTTTTTTTTAATTTAACAATAGAAAATGAAATTATAATTAATTATAAATATGAATATGAATAATAATGATATGAATAAATAGGAATATGAATAATAATGATATGAATAATATGAATAATAATTAATAATAATTCCTTTCATCTATAATTCAAAATTAAAGAATTATTTTAATGAGAGCATCTTAAAAAAGAGGATTATGATCATAGAAATAAATCTGAATAATTATTGGAGTTTGAAATTTATGTACATATGTACATTTATTTTGTTAAATGTAATAATTTTACAGCTAAATTAAATTTAAATGTTGGAAAAAGACGCGTATATATATATATATATATATATATATATGAGAAGGAAGTACGGAAATATCCACAAGCATTTGTTTGTATCCTTAAAATACAACTATGTCTATAAAACAGAAGTGTAACGATCTTTATATTTTATAAATATACTTTCCAAGCCTTAATGTGACGTAATAAAAAGACCGGGTTCTATTTGTGATGGGAGGATTCAGGTTCGAATCCAAGTACTGATGAATAATAAATTGGCTTTGTGTTTATGCACATTTGTTAGAAGAATTGTGTACTTAAGAGTTTCCCGGTTCTCTTCACTTAATTCTCGCTTCATGAATCACAAATTTGAGTTTATGAACAGTATTCTGCGTCTATTTCAAGCATCAAATATTCTAATAGTATTCTGAATATTTTTTTAATGCACCGAATTCAATATACGCTAAATAAATCGTAAAAAAACGTGTCCGATAACAAAGTTTTAAAGCAGTTATTAGCCTTTAAAAATATTTCCGTTAAAGCCCACAGAAATCGTCTCAGAAATCAATTGCTCATTCACAGTGCAAAGTAGTTTATTTTGAATTCTTTAAGTTGAAGAATAAAAATAAAAATTTTTTATCATTAAAAGTAGAAGTTTGCACTGTAAATCGTTTGAATATATCACCTCACCATTTTCTATCGGATCAAGATAATCACAAGATTTATTAAAAATAAATATATTTACTGCTTGTAAGGCACATTATGGTGAACTTCACTTCCTTTATATATTATAAGATTTAGGAAAATTTTAATGAAGAACTTCGAATTTTCTTAGAGATTTGGAATTAAAAAAGACTAGAAAATGTGTTTTTTAATTGATTGTGCGGTTAACAATTAATTCGTTAATCTTCATATAAAAATTGCATTGTAAAAACATAGTGATATAAATACAAGAAATTAATAAATTAAAGAATTACATTAAAAAATATTTATACATAATTTATTTAATATGAATTAAAAAATTTTAATGTCTTCATGCATCGTTTACATTTTTTAAACTCTTGAGTGTTTCTGATAGTAAAAATATTCTTTATACTTGAAAATATTTACCAATTTTTATAAATTGGTATTCTCTTATCTGCGTTATTGATTTTTATTTTGTATATGTGTGTGTATTAATTATATAATCTTTAACTTTTGCTGTATAACAGGAGCTTAAATGCTTCTATTTTCTCAGAAAAATTATTTGAGCATTTCAGAAATTTATAGTAAACGTCTTATTACAGGAGATGAATATAAAATAGTCCAGCTTTTTTTCTTATAATTACGATTTGATTCGGTTAATTTTTTAAAGCATTAAATTTAACTTCTTGTGAAAAAAAAATTGAAATTAGCGAAAGAAACGTGAAAAGAAAGTATTACCAAAATATTCTCACCTCAAAACATTTTGTATTAAATTAATTAGAAAAATTATCTGCTCATTACTTATTTTTATATTAAAATAGCATTTTAAAATACCACAATTTTAATATTTCTGAAACTTCTGAACATTTTTTTTAGAGATATAATATTTACTGCCTGAAAGTGATGAAACTTTCAGAATTGTATAAATTTTAATAAGCGTACAAATAATTATAGGAAAATAGATTAAATTTTCAATTAAATTAAATATTGATCCCATTACACAAATTATTATATAATGAAACATTTCGAATAAAAAAACTAAATTAGAAAATGAAAAAATGTAAGTTTTTATAATGTGTTAAAATAATTATACTTTTTAAATATCTAAATTTTTACGAAAAAAATTTGACTGTATATTTTTATATTAGCTAAATTACATGCGTCTTTTGCTTGCCGAAATTGTTTTATGGATATAAAAAAAGTGGCTGCTCCTTTTTTTATTGAAACCAATATTAAATAATAAATCATTTTTAAATTAAGTTTTATTATCAGATAAGAGAATAAATTTAACACTTTTGATTCGAGTAAATGTTCAATAAATTGAAAACAAGTGTCATTTGATTGTTAAGAAATTAATTTACATGACAGAATATTGTAGGGTATTCTGATATGATACTTTATAGTTGGGATGCATGTAGTATCAGAATTCGAAATATATATGATTATCATTAAAATTTATGATTTGTGTAATAAAAAAATCTCTCTTAAGTATTGAAAAAGATAATTTAAAATTATCTGATCCAAATTTGGTGTATCGAAATTTAGATTTTACGAAAATCAAATATTTTAGGTAGTATGTATCCAAAACATAAAATGTTCTGTATCACTGTCAAAACCAGGGTAGAACTCTTAAGAATACTACATCATTTGTCAAATGTAAGCTTTATTTAACATATTTCGAAGTTAGTCGTTAGAAAACCTGACACAAAAAATTAGAAAACAGTTCAGGAATGGGAATTTTAAAAGAACGTTGGTAAATCGGCGATCAAAAAAATTAATTTCTGAAATTTTTTTCACGGTGATGTTAATATTACGTACGGCATGTTATATTCTGCTTAGTAGTAAAATGCATAAATTGGAATAGTTTTTTTTTTAACTTATAACTGCGTTTGTTGATGTTTGGAGACTTATGTGATATTGATTTAATTATTTTATGGCATTTTAGAAATTAGAAAATTCATTCCTAATTCATACATCAGATAGCGTTACGAAGAATATATAACATCGATATTATTAAAAAACATATATTTTGAAACATTGAGATGCACAATGTAGACACATTTAATTGGAATTTTCAAGAATCCTATTATTTTTGTGAGGCATTCTATTTCTTAATTTCTCGTTGCTCTAGTCTAGTTTTAATATTCTAAGTAGATTATAAAACTTTTTGGATTTCATTGCCATTTCCACAGTGTGAATAAAAATTTGAAAATATCTTAATTCCATTATGCTGATTCTTTGTTCTAAATGCGGAAATTTTATAATTTTCAAACTGCGTTTGCTTAGAGTTAATTTCTAGTTATAGATTCATTATTTATTTTGAATGCTAAATAAAATTCGAACATTTAATTTTTCAAAATAAATTTATTAAGAAATCGTTTGCTTTTAAATTATTCTAAGTCTCAAACTAAATCATTATGACAGTAAAAGCGATAATAAGGAGAAGATATAGAAAAAGAAATAGTTCTAACAAAAATTAGTATTAGATAATATGAATAAATTATGATTTTTAATATTGCCAATTAATAATATGAATAATTGTATTTTTAAGTTGATTTTTCGTGATATATATCGTTTCTAACACCTCCTCCTTGCGAATTGCCTTTTTCTGCCTTAAATTAAAGTGCCGACAAAAAATGGTTCATATTAAATTTATTTTTTTTTTTTTACATATAAATTACTGCAAAAATTATGTTCATTATATTAGTTATTAATCACACAGAACTATAACTGCTTATTACAACATTCAATCATTATTTCAGAGAAAAAGGGGAGTTTAAAAACAAAATAAATAGTATCGGAATATGTGCTATAAAAAAAAATAACTGAATAAAACGAATTCCATTGCCAGTTTTAATTTTAATATATTGATTTTAAAAAAATATCCTTTTTCTGGCTCTTCGTGCTTTCTTTGTTCTGTCTTTCGAGCTCCATATAACTTTAAAAACTGATTACTAGTTATATCTAGACAAAAAATGTAAGGTATGAATAATGTCGACTTCAGAAGTTCTCTCAAACACAATTCCCTTACTGTGTTCTTATCTTTCCCGCAAATCTTGCAGTCGTCTTTCCTTCGTTTTTAATGAGCACATTCAGTCTTTCATTACTTCTGACTTATCGCTTAAGTCTGGATGTATAACTCAGGAGGCCTTGTCATATTTCTGCCTCAAACTGAACTGACGCTCTAAGCTGGATGGGAGGGAAGGAAAAATAAAAAAATGTGCATCCCTCTTCGGTGCCCCCTTTACCTTTGCTCACATAATTTTTGCGATCATAAATGCAGCGCACCTCTGCTCGCAAATCCTCGTAACTTCGTGACTCATACGAATACAAAAGCGAACGCATTTCTTTCATGCCCAGAATGGCATTTGAGCTATGACCATTTTTGGCGATAAAACAGTCGCAAAACTTTAAATTACGGATATTTTTGGACTTGCTGAAATGATGCTTTTTTTCTTTCTTAATACAGAAAAATCCGTCAGTTTTTATTGTATTTTATTTTTTATGAAACAACATCGTAGCGTTTTTTGTATCTATCAAATCAATGAGCCCCAATTCACCAAGTTTTGTCTAGTGTCATCTAGTTCGATCAATTAAATGCACTTTTAACAAATCATTAGACTATAAAAACACCTAAGAATTGGTTTAAGTGCTCTTAATCTAACGTTACCACCAAGCAGTCGTAGATTGTGTCAAATATATTTAGCACATATTCGAATCGCAAATAACTTTATTAATGAAACAACATCATAATATTTTTTTGTACTATAAAGTAAAAAAGCTGACTTATCATGTTTTAACTATCGTTTATTATTAAGTGCATTTTAACCAATCGTAAGGCAACAAAAATACTTAAGGATTGGTTAAAGTGCATTTAATCTACCATTATTGCCAACTGGTAAAAATAGATCACATGAAATATATTAGGTTGGGAAAAAAGAAATCCATTATTTTTACGTGAACTTTTTGTAACTTCTTTCAGATTCGCTTTGTAAAAAGGTTTAAAACAGTTTTCATGTAGATTTTTAGGTCTTGTGCGAAGCTACGACTGCTGACATGCTGTCAAGTTTGATAATTTTTGATATTTTATAGACATTCTCGACGATGTTGTATCCATGCGAGGTGCATCTTTAGCATCCAAATACCCAAACGGAATCGACGAAACCAAAATTGTGTGTAACTGGTTGTTACAGTCATATATAGGATAATAAACATCTTTCACAATTTTAGTCACCTGGTTAGCATTTTCGCCATTATAAAAGAAAAACTAAAATGTATCGAATTTTCTGTTTATTGTCTTCTATTTTTAAAATCTTGTACTCATAACTGAATTAATCAAACAAAAAACCGCAAGAGAATATTTTAGTGTCAAATGTCACCTTTCCAATGAGCATAAATTTGAAATTGTTTGATAGATACCTCACGAGATAACGATCACTACAGACGTCTACCGAAAAAATAATGGATAACTTTTTCCCTAACCTAATATATATATAGCACATACTCAAACTGCAAATTACTTTTTTTGATGAAATAACATCAATATATTTGTGTAACTATAAAATGAAAGAGTAGACTCCCCATGTCTAACGAAAGTATTCATGATTAAATAAATAAGACAACAAAAACACATCTAAAATTTGCTTAATACTATGTCATTACTGCTAGCCAGAGCTTGATATAAAAATATACAGCTAATAAAGAATAGGAAATTGTGAAATATTTAAAATAGAACGTAGTTATATTTAGAATAAAATATGTCTATATTTAGAAAAGAACATATTTATGGGTATTAGAATAGAACATTGTCAAATAGCAAATGAATTTAAATCTATGTTTGGACAATATATCTGTTTAAGATTTTAACTATTTCCAACGAAGTCTCTCTAATAGATGGACGAAACGGGAAATATTGAAAATATTACCAAGAGATATTTTTATCATGAAGTTATGACATTCCAGAAAAAATATTCTTATTTTCTGAGATATTTTAAAACAAAGCTGAAAAAATTTGCTGATTTCGCATATTTAAATTTGAAGAATCGTATATAACATTTATGATGTCAATGAAATTCTTCGTTTTTCATTTTAATTTTGTTATTTTATTTCACTTTAAAAAACGAAACAAAAACAAATATAATACTCATGTTTTGTTCACAAATTACAAGAAAAAAATGTACTGCAATGATCTAAGTTTAACTGCTAATTCTGGAAAATGACACAAGTTTCAAAGTTAATTTTTCTTCAAAATAAAATTCAATTCCCAACTTATAGAAAATAACTAATTCTTATAATTATGTAAATTAAATTAGGAACTTCAAAAAAATTTTACATTTTAAGTAATTTTAATTTATTTTTCAGGCAAAATATTTTAGAAACTTAGGGCCGTTTATCCTAATTACTTTATTACACTTATGTTATTGCAAATAACGTTATTTTTTTAAAAAATTGAAAAAAGTAAATGTTCGCATTAAGAATATATTTTATAAGAATAAAAATATTTTTTTTTAATTTAAAAGTGAACTTTTGTAGAAGAATTTCGCAAAACGAAAAATTTTTTATAAAATGTTTTTAATTAAATTATTTAAATTAAAATTGAATCGAATGAGATAAAAGAATATTGAAAAATATTATCTTTTCTTGTTGTCCTCTAATTTTGCACTATTTTAAATAGAAAACTTAAAGTATTTCTATAAATAACTAAAACATTTTTTCACTTAAAACTAATATTACTGATTAAGACATCATTGAGTTTGCCTTTCTCTAAACATTTTCGCTTAATTACAAGTTACTTATTAGAAACCTATTATGCGAGAAACGAGTAATTAATATTCTAGTCTAGGTGAATAAAAGGTAATACTATTTATATAGTATTTGTATAGTTTGAAGATGCATTGTTTTGATGCATGACTTATTATCTACCTTTTTATTATGTCTGAATAATGAAAAAATACTTTACTTATTATTATAAGCCTTTTGTTTCCTTGAGATTTAATACTGTGCAATGGACCGAGGATTGTTGTCAGGCATTTGAACAAGCTTCGCCTTTGTTTTACGGAAGGAGTATTTGAATTTGACTTACGTATTGTCACTTGTGGAAAGGCAGAAAATACAGAAAACTCTCAAGCACTCACTCCGACAAAAGTGATTGGAGAAATGTTTCTCCCCTCTATATTTTGTGAAGAAAAAATATTTCTGTGTAAAATATTAGGCGAATCTTACTACTGAAATTCTTTTCGAAGCCTTTTATTTAAGAAAAGTTAGAATAAATGAAAAATAAAACATTTAAAGACTGCTTCATTGTAATAAAATTTGAAGCATAAAACATGAAACATAATTAAGTATGCTAGAAATTTGTGAAAATAATTAAATTTGTTTGGATATAGGTATAACATGCTTTTAAAAAGAAACGTAGATTAAGGTCCAGTTTTAGCTGATATAATGATTAAAATAGAAATACTAATTATAAAGAAAGTTGTCTTAAATTAAATTGAAATATAATAGAGCTTCTATTAGGTAATACTATTATACTCCAAATTACTATTAAATTATAAAAATTAATAAATTATTTGACAATGAAATAATATTAAATTAAAATATTGTAATTGATGAATTTATGCAAAAATTTAAGTTTTATTTTAATTATTTTTAAATTACATTATTTATTATTTTGTTTAATATTTTAAAAAAACGCATTAGTTTTTTTTAAATAAAAAATATTTATTGAATTCTAAAATGTTGTTTTTATTTAATTTTGAAATAAAAACATTTGACTCGTATAATTCATAAACATATATTTTTAGTGTTAAGAATATTCAAATCACGAATAAAGGCGTCATAAAAAATTTTGAACTCCTAATTTTTAATAATGATTCATTATGCATGCATTCATTCATGTGAATACTCAAGAACATTTGAAAAATGTATGAAATGTAAGTTTTAAAAATAAACATTAGTTTCTTTCTAATTTTTGTTTCTATGAATTTCAATTATGCAATGAAATTTTTTTAAGATCACAACCATTTGACACCTGTAAATTCTTAATTCTTGCCGATTATAAAGCATTTGTTACAAAAAAATTTAGAATTTTTTTTAGTCGATTTTTTCAATTTCTTAATTCATAATTTTGTCTGAAATAGAAATCAAATATTCCCTGTCATTGATATACTTTATTTTTCCAATAAATTCGCAAAACTTTATTATTTAAATATATTTTTTCATTAACTTACGCGATTTTTATTTATTTATTTATTTTTTTTTTTTTTTAACCAAGATAAAGGCTAGTTCACATTTAAATGGCGCAATTCGATTATGCAGCTAAGCGACTATCAATGAAATACCATAAAATTATGATTGGCAGCTTGTCAATCAAGATTTCGAATTCACTTATCGGCGGCATTCGCATTAAAGCTCCTCTGAGGTAGATGAAAAGATCTAACTATTCGATTTTTGTTCAAATACTGCAATAATTGTAGGAAGTGTTTTTATTTGAGATTTATTAAATATAAATTAAAGGTTTGACTAGAGTATTAAAAATCCAATCTAATAACTCTTGAACTTATTTTTAGAAAAAATTACGCAACTCTATTGTGTTTCTTTTTATAATTGAATTTTTCTTGCTCTCAACTAAGTTAATTTTTAATAAAATAGGTAAAAATATTATAGCATATTTTTATCATCTCATAATATAATTAATAAATATTACAAAATCTGAATAATTTTTAATTTCCTTTAAAAAAATTTAATTCAATTATAATATTTATTAATTTCAAAAATACAACTTAATAATTTAATTTTAACGTATATTGATCAGCCATTATATATTTTAATTTTTAATATAATCTCATATCATCGTATCGATACTTTAATTGTAATCGTATTTTTCATATAAATTCGTAGAACTTATTAATAATTATTGTTTGCAATTTACTAAAATTTTCGAGACTAACTGTTGATAATTGTTTTAATTATCTTGATTAAATGACATGAAAATTTACTTCTTAAAAATATGAAAAGTGAAATAGTTTTATTCTAATTATACTTATTCTATAAAACATTTAATTCTTCTTAAAAATGCATAATTCCTTCTTTATCTTAAAATAAATGTGGTTGGTATTTTTGAAAATACCGTGTTTTCTTTTATTTAAGGAGTTTGACGTTAAATAATATGTTCTACGGTATAGTTTTTATGTATTTAAATAAAACAATTGCAAAGATTAAAGAGTTGAGAAAATATGTCCCTAAAGTCGTTATAAATGAACGAAACAATTTAGTATCATTAAATGAAAATCCTCTGCCGGTTAAAAAGCCTTTATCGGAGTTATCGGAGTTGTTTAATTATAAAGACAAATTAAAATGAATAGAAGAGTTGTCACTCCTGGCATAATTTAAAGCCAATTATACTCAGGCAATTATTTAAAAATCATAAAATGGATTTCTTAACTTAAATTTCAGAAAATTTTAGAATCAGCCTCAAATGATTATTCTAGATTAAATTATTCTAATAAGTTTTTAAATGTTTAATTACTGAAATAATTTTGTCTAATTAAATAAATTAATTTGTTTACATCTGTAGCATTTTATAGACATAAACAAGTTTTAAAGATTTTGGGAAATAGTGAATATTAATTCTAATTTTCAATGGAAGTTCTGAATTATTTTAAATTTATCTATTTTCTCATGGGTAGTATTTTATTAAATGCATCTACCACCTAATATAACATGTGACTCATTTTAAAAAATATAATTACTTTAATTATTTTCTCTTTACAGAGAGAATGGAAAATTATCATAACTTCGAAACATTTCATGCCTCAAAAAGTTTTTCTGAGTTGTAAAGAATTAATAGTGGAATTGATTGTTAATGTAAAAATGTTTTCACTGTGACTGCTAGAAGTGCTTTAATTCTTAAATCAAACAATAAATGTTCCAAGTATAATTATTTTATTCTATTATAAACCAATGATAATATGAAATTATCCACTTTAGGAAAAGAAAATTTTCGAACAAATAAAAATTTTATCATAGAATTTTAATTATATTTATATACAATAATTTTATAAATCTCTACGGAGTATTTCTAGAATATCATGAGTGAATTTGAATTATGTACGAAATTCAGTAACAGTTAATTTGTTTGCTAGTTTTTATAAAAAGATGTCGACTTATTATTGTAACTTAAATGCAGAAATCTTACTGTAATTTTTGAATTTCCTGATTATTTGATCAAAATATTTTAAAATACATGGTTTGCAAATAATTGTTCATTAAAAATGAATATATTATATAATATAGGGCTATATCACATAAAATGATCTATAAAATTCTCCTTCATTTAAAGTATTTACAAAAAATGAATAAGTTTTTTTTTTTTTTTAGTTTTAAGAATTAATAAAATCTCTTCATTCAAAAATATGTTGATTTTGCAATAAAGGTTGAACGTAAAGAGAATAAAATTCAAGGAAAAATTTGTCAAAAATAAGATTTTGTATTTCAGATTTATTTCAGCTCCTTTCAAACTTTAAATTTGACTTCTTCAAAAGGTTTGGAATTAATATGTATCACTTGACATAAAAATATTGCTTCTGAAAGAATAGAGAAATTAGTCGCAAAATTTGATTTCTTTCGGATGGCACCAAACTTTAGATTGAGCTTAATAATTTTATATTTTCTTATTGGATTTTAGACACTTGTCAAAAAGTAGTAAATACATTTTTTTAGTTTAGCTAGTCTCAAAGCAACAACAATCTCAGATTACTGCTATGATGTCTCAGTGATAATTATTAAGTAGACATTAATAATAATGATAACTACATGAAACTAAATTGCGTAATAATTGCATAGTATCATATAATCATGATATGAAGAATTGTCACCAAAACTAGATCTAGCACACATACTTGTAAACATAAAAGTGAATTTTTTTTACGTTTAAAATAAAAACGTAAAAACAAATGTTTATCACCATATTCAAATCACCAAATTGGCGAGAAACTAAAAGACACTATGAAGTATATGCTACCCGTAAAAAATACCTCCTATACCCAGTTTTGTGTCTAAACTAACTCTGCCTTAACATAAAAATCAGCAATACAATCGTTTCTTCTCGATATTATTCAAATGTGATTTTTTTATTTAATCATTATTTAATAATTGACAATAAAGCTCAGTTCGCTCTAAATCCCGAAAGAGCTTGGAGTTTAATTCATTTTATTCAAAAGAAAAAAATGTATAAATAATGAATCACAGAAGTACGAAATTTATAATCATATTCTTGGTACTATTATATTGCTAGATTCATGCAACAAAACCGCAAAACTCGGTGAACTTCAGATTTATAAAATCTCAGTATTAAAACAGTATTATTTATTATTAATGTATAATAGAGAAAAATTCACACTAGATAAATACAATTTTATTTATTGTATTTATATTGTGTGATTTGCATAAAAAAATGAAACCTAGTTAAAGCCAATATAAATTCCTTTGATTTAAATACACAGTAAATTAATAATAATATTCTTATATAAAAATTTCCATTTTTTTCTTAGTTTTACCTCACCCTCTTTTTCTGTCTTGCATATTTAATACATTCCTTGAATATTTCAGCACTTTATGCTCACTTTTAAAAAAATTTAGCTCTTAAGTTTATTCTTTATCATAAACAATGATTCTTCTCAACTAAAATGATCTAATTTCTTTTCTTAAAAACTTTTGTTTTACAAATTTTATTTATATTTCATTAGATTTAAAATTAAATCTTAAGATTTAATTAATTTTTTAAAATTATTAAAGTTAAATTAAAAAATTAAAACTTTTTATTTTTAAGTTTAAAAACTATCCTGAGGTTAAAAAATATTCAATTTGGCTTAAATGATGGTAAATGGTAACGCGTGAGCGGATTACAGATAAATTTCTCAAAACCAATGAAGCAAAAACCGGAAACTTCTACAAAATTATATTTCTAACGACAATTTGTTTCGTCTATTAACACTTACTAGTAATTCATTCCAAATGTTATCTATTAGAGTTATAAAAACAAGCTACAAGACAGTTGTTTGCAATTTTACTTCGGACTCTGACTGACCGATGCCAGCTAAAAACACAAATTAAAGTCTGATGAGAAAAATTTTTAATGTAAAGAGCGAAATATTTTCAGAATCATACTGAGTTCAATTTTAAAAAAACATCATTTTCACGTATTAAACTTTGATAATAAAATTAAATGTGAAATTTCATTTTTGGAGAACTTTTGGTTACTTATTTCGATTTGCTTTGTAATCAACCACATTGTAATTTTGTGCAGCAATTGAATGACAAAATCTATTTGTGATATAAAATCCTCTTCAAACTTTTATATTTAAAAAATTATAGTTAAAAAATGACATTAAAAATGGAATAATTTTTTTTTTAGATTTGTGCTATTTTTATCAGAATAATAGCATATGCTTGTCTCTTCTGTTTTTTTCAGAGTACTTTTTATATAATTTATGTGTATTTTTTGTTATGAAACAAATTCACATTTTTTATATACAATTTTAATTTTTTTTTTTGAAACTTCGCGATTATTGGATTTTTAGTATGTTCATGATATCTTAAAAATTGCGCATACAACTTCTTTTTTTTCCCCCCTTAAGTTGCGAACAGTTATTTTGGCTGGTGTTTTCAACAACTAAAACAGAATAAAATATCGTTTGCAAACACTCTCCAAATCTTTCCTTACAATTAATAGACTGTTGAAATTTTCTAGTCTGCCACCAGGAAACGATTCTTTTTATTTTTTACTTTAGTTTTTAGACAGGGGATGGTATTTTCGTTGCTCTGCCAAGTTCTAAGATATGTGTGCCAAATGTTACGTTTCATTATCAATGGCTGTCATGTAGAAGACAAAACGGATTCACGGGAAACAGCATTTTTGCACTTGCGAAAAAAAGAGCTCTAAAAATAATACGGAGGAACTTTTTAACTACTTTGAAATTAAAAATAAACTTAATTATACTAGGCTCTTTAGCCATCTATTTTCTTTTTTTTTTATTTTTACCAATTTATTTACTTTTCAGCAATATATAATTACCATTTTATTATTTTTTTTTATTTTAAGGGTATTACAAAAGAATTATTGAGTAATCATCCAGTTATCTTTTAGATAATCTTAAACATGAAATTACAATGTTTTTTAAAAATAAAATTGAAAAAATTATCAGAGTCTCGCATATTTTAGATTACAATTATATTAGAATCTAATTTATAAATTTTTTGACTGAATCAAAAGTATAAAAAAACCAATAAAGAAATTGATCTTTCCAGTATTCATCAAGCTTTTCTATATTGTATATATTCATAATTAATTTATTTTTCTTATATTGATTCTTAGAGCTATTTTTTATCTTAAATTAGAAAGTAATGGAAGTCAGTCCGAGATACACAAGTTCTATTAATTTATAGCCAAAAATAGCAAATTGCATAGATAAAGTACATTTAAGTTTTTAGAGCATTAGATAATTTTTTTTTAAGATTTTATGGTTTATTAAATTAAATTTTTGAAATTTTTGTTGTGAGAGATAGTTTATAGCGCCATCTATCGGGGTTATTTGCGTAGAATATTTAAGATAACATACTTACGTTTTTTAATCTCTCCATTTCTACAACAACGTTCGAACAAAAATACGAAAAAAACGAAATAACAACCTTCGAAGAATAGAAGTCACTTGCACAGATGCTATCTGGAATATAAAATGAATAAATGAAATTAGTTGTTCTTTTATTTATTTGGCAATTAGGAAATTTCATGAATAAGTGGTTAAATTTTCAATTCATTATTTTGAGTTTTTTTCCTCAGTAAAAATTAACTCTAATGGGCATTACTCTACCACGGAATATAGATGTATTGATTAAAATAAGATAATATTTAAAGAAAAATAAGTAGAATAAATGGTGTCTATTTCCAATATGCATATTTACAGAATTATGAAATAAATCCTAAAATTGACAATTTCCCATCATGTACTGTGCAGACTAAAGGCTTAAGGTTTTTATTTGAGAGACATTTTAAAGTCCCTCTACAAACTGCCATCCAGAAAAACTTTTTCGTGGAGTGTAGACCATATTTCCCGTATCACAAAGGAAGAATCCCGGAATTATCCTATGGAGCCAGCCTAATAGACATGCATACAGAATGCAGAAATGCAACTTCTACCGCTTTTCAACAACAGCTGGGTTTTAATACAAGACCTCTCGCTCTGAAGAACTACTTGGATGCGATAGGTCTTAACACAGTAATTTGCTGATAGGTAGATTTTGTTGATCACTACAAACAAATCATATTATATCTTTTATTCATTGATTTATTTAATAATCTTAATTTATTTCTTTACTTAATGAAACAACTGAAATATGCGGTATATATATATAAAAACACCTTTTAGGCATAATATACCTCACTAGTCTGGATTAAGAATGGGATAAATTCAGAGGCAATAAAACTTCCAGGATAGTTTTATGGCTTAAAGAGGTTCTCGGTGTCAGAAACGACAATTTTGATAAGTATATCATTAAAATAGAAGTATGCAATTATATGAATATTCATAGGATTTCTCTATTCTCTTTAATCTTCTCAAATCCTAAATATTTCCATTAAAACTGAACAAAATCTTTTACTTTCTTTTAATACTCCTAATTTTCTGAAAATTTCAATAATTTTTAAATCTAAATTAACTTAAATGTGTGTGTATAGTCAACAAATATAACAAAGTACTCAAAAAATATTTTTTTTAAATAATTGAGGTTAAATAGGACAAAAATTGTTATCTTCATCATTATTGTGAATATCTCTATAAGACGCATGCCTAAAATAGTTTTCTCCCATTAGACATGAAAGAAAGAATTTTCATAAATACTTTTGCTCGTGCATCAGTGGGATATCAAATTCCATTGGCCCATTCTACTCGGCACAATCCGATAAATAAGTAATTGCAATTAGCAAATACGCTGCTCAATTAATGCAGCCTCAGTTACTAATGAGATTAGTGGACTGATTGTGCAAGATTCTCCTTCATTACGAATCTAGATCAATCAACTGTGACAAACGCAAATAATTGAACTCGTAGCCATGGTAACTGTATTGTCATTTTTTTGCCCAAATATGCTTCCGAGGACATAATGGAACATTTACCCGAAATTCCAAGACTTAATCATTTTTCTGTTTACTTCGTTAGTGAAGTTGTTCATAAAGATATCAACAGATTTTTTTATCTTTTCTGCTTTAATCTATTTGGAAGTTATGGTAAATTACGTAAAATGTCTGTGTGCAGCTGCAAAATTTCATTTATTCTTTGTGTAAATTGCTTTCGATTAAAATATTAACTCTATCACTCAGATTTTATGCACTACTTCATAATAAAATCTATAATTATTATTACATTAATTAATATACTGTTAATAAATTAACTAATTAATATAAATATATTTTTTATTAAATTATTTATTATTTTAATTGTATTTTTTCTGATAAGTCTCAGATATATTTTTAACTATTAAGGCTATATTTATGAACTGGGTTACCAAGAAATGCGTTGACCATTTACATGGCTCTAAATTCTCTATTTTGGTGCAAATTAGATGAAATTTAAACTGAAATAAGTGAAGTGACTTAGAACAGTAGGTGACAGTATAATAGACACAAAATAGCAATTAATATACTTTAATGCTCAGCAATGCTCTCTGATACACTGTGTTGCATTCCATTCTAAAAAGAAGTGTCTGGCCTATCTGGAGCATTCCTCTTGCTCAAGATTGGTACTCTGACGGTGGTTCTATTGCTTTCATGGGTTCTAGAGTTCACCAGACTACATATATTAGTTTGCTAATGTATGTCTCCGTGGCCTTAATTTGATGGCAAGTGTAAGCTCTATCCAGAGCTGTTGTAACTGCGGTGTCGACACCGTAGTTATCACCACACCAGGTTAGTTTCCAACATCTTCTTTTGTATTTGAAATTTACTAAGAAGGATTTCCTTGCGAACCCCCTGCTATTTCTTGATTTTGTGAAGATTGAGGGGCTCATAGATCTAGTATAACTTTGCTACACCAGATGAGATTAGAAACAGTTATAACAACTATGCGCTCTAATCGCAGAACCTTATTTTCCACTGATGACCACAATGAGTTTGCCGGAATATCCAAGTGCTTGAAGTTGTGGAATTGTAAAATTCTTCTAATAGTACTGTCGAGTTCTGACGGAATACGTGTGGATTCTATTTGCAACATTCTCTTCAAAAAATGAGCTTCATTGGTGAGATAGTAGTAAAACCACACCATTTTGACACTTTTGTAAGATGCAAAGATTATTCCTGGATTATTTCACGTGCCACGGTCGTAAAATACATTTGTCTCATTCTATGAATTCTCTTTCACGCCAATCTTACTTACATTAATTATTGCAACAAAACTATTGGAATTCTGCGAGGGAATAATCTATTGGAGATAAGAAAAATATAAGAAGTAAAAAGAGATTTTTAATAATACCGTAGTTCACAAATCCTTTGGTACTGATATTTTGTTAAAAGCTGTGAATTGATAATTTAAATTTTAAAATGAGTTGTTTATTAGTTTCTTTAAAAAACATATTCTGATATATATTGAAAAATACGTGAATTACTAATAATATATTGATCTATCAAATTATTACATTAGGTTGGGGAGAAAAAAAATCCGTTATTTTTGCGGTGGATGGTTATTGTGATTGATACCTAGTAAACTATCGGTTAATTTCAGATTTATGCTACTTTTTGCACTAAAAGCTCGTACTATTTTTTGTAACTCACAACTGAAAGAACAACATTGTTTATCCATTCAGTTAATTATATATATATATATTATATATATATATATATATATATATATATATATATATATATATATATATATATATATATATATATTAGG
>JAPDSC010034567.1:0-35124 GCA_026290005.1 Latrodectus geometricus | reverse complement strand
ATATATATATTAGGCGAAAATGCAAGTCAGAAGCTGAAACTGTGGGTGATGTTTATGATTCTGATACGGTAACGTGTAAAAATCGTTCAATCATTAACGAGAAATTTCAGTATTGTGGATTCCGTTCAAGTATATTTAAAGTGAAATAAAAGATGTTGACAGGCGTGTTATCAGTCGCAGCATCTCATGGGAGCTAAAAATGACCATAAAACCGTTTTTAAACCGTATAAACAAAACAAATTCGGAAAGTAGGAAATGAAATTCACGTTAAAATAATGGATCTCTTTTTTCCCAAACTAATCTATTGAACTATCAAATTAGTAATATATTGCTCGATCTTCAATTTATTATTAATTCTCGGATGAAAAAGATTATGTTAAAGAAACTAATAATTAATTGAAAAATTATTAATGTGAATTATTACTTGCGAATCCTCATAGAGTAATTTATTTTTTATGATGTTTCTTTAATTTCTGTAGTTTATATCCAAGAACTTATAAAAATGGCTGGTAGTATCAAAAACTAACAATAAATAACATGAATAATCTTTTATATTATTGTTGCAATTTTTTACTGTCTCTTGAAATAAAACAAAGTACTGGGTGAATATTGAAAATATTATTTATTGTTGATGAGTCTGTTTTATTTTAATAAAAAAAAAATAAATTCTAAAAGTTAGTAATTTTGATATTTCAACTTTTTGTACAATATTATTAATTTCAAACTATTATGTATAAGTATTCATAGAATACGAAAGATATGTGTTGTTATATCACAGAAATATTGAAAACTTTTAAATAAATTTCTAAACGATAGTTATAATGATTTTATTGAAAATAAATGTGATATAAAATGTGAATATAAATAATGTGAATATAAATAAAAAAGATTTAAATACAATAAATATAATGTTTATATGAATATTATTAAAAAACTATATCTATTTTAGCTGCTATTTGTTATGTAACAATAATTTTAGAACTGAGAGTTTGATTTAATCTAAAGTTATAGTGATTAAAACAAATTTATAAAGTCTATATATTAAAATGAATATTTAGTATTGCTTATTTTACAATATAAATTTTAAAATTTGCCGTTTTTATTAGATGAAATTAAAAACATAAACTGGTTAAAATCATATTTATTTATTTTAAATTCAAATCAGATTTATAAATTTTTATTATTTTGCATTGTAAATTATCATTTTGATTCCACTTGGATAATTTCAATTTTTAAATGAATACAGTTTTGGATTTTCTCATTATTTCCAGACTTAACAATATTTTTCTTGCGAAATATGTAAACAAAGAGTGTAATAATACAAAAATTGTAAATTTGATACTGTTGTTTCACAATTTTTCCTATTTTGATTAAAATAAATATTTAAACAAGTAAAATGGTAAATTTTTCAGTATATTTTTTACTGTTAATAGTAACATTTTATTACTTTGTTTGAATAATTACTCAGAAATTATTCTGGTTTAAAGTAATCTTGGAATAAAATATAATTTCTCTACTAATTTTTTAAACAATACAATTTTTTAGTAAAATTAAGCATTTTAAATCTTCATGATATGTTGCAAGAAAATCCTTTATATCTCTATCGTTAAAATTTATGAATACACAAAACAATGATTATCTAGTTTTAGTTGCAAGTAAGTCCTAAGTAAAACAGTATGATTTTTCTCAGTATATTTTTGGATAAAATATTTGCATATTTTTGCAAATATTTGCAGCAAAGAAAGAAAATTCTACAAATCCGTATATTCTCGTATAAATTTTGAATAAACTTCATCAATTATAAATATTGTCACATAAAAATCTATAGAAAAATGTTAAATAATGATTAATAATGAGCTTGAACATATTTAAAATCTCCATTATAAAAGTAGGGTTGAACATTAAAATAGTCAAATTAAATAATATTTACCTAAACATAATTTTATATTTAGGAAAAAAAATTTCACTTAAAAAAGATTTTCAAATTTAAAAACTCTTGCACATGGAATTTATGTAGCCCCTGATTTCATAAAATATCTAAAACTATAATCATGTAAAGAATTAAAAAAATAGTTTACTGCTATACATCATAGATGGCAGCACTATATACTTAAACTTTTATGTTATTATTTTTAAAAATTTTCAAAATAGAATTAAAAAAATATTCTTCTTTTCAAATTGCTTAAAAAAATATATAAAATTGAAAAGTTACATTATGAATATTAATTTAATTATTCACTAAGTAATTATATTAGTTTCAATTAAAATATTTAATAATATGAAATCTCAACAGATGGCAGCACTATTGAATTCTCAAAAAAATGTTTCAATTCGAACGGTAATTTTTCGAATAAAATAAATTTTTCTTTTTTCCTATTAATAAAATTTTAATTAAATACAGTAATGCATTGATAAAAATACAAATTTTTAGAGAAATAAAATATTGGCTTTTAATTCTTAAACTAATGTAAGCCATTTTTCATTTTAAAATAAATATTAAAATATTATACGAATAACAAAATTTTTCTATCGGAATTTTTTTCTATAGGTTATATTTTATATTCGTCGGGTAATTTTAGTTTAAACAAATATGCAATTATTCGACTTTCACTTTGTCTAACAATATTTTTGAAAAAAAAAAAAAATATTTAACTGTTTTCCTGTCTTATAAGCAATTAAAATCAAAACTAAATATCTGTATTGATTAAGGAAATTATATATGCATATCTGTGACAGATTTATAAATACTGAATTAATGCTGAAAAAGTATTAGAGTTTATAGGGGATTTTAAATTGCCTTATTTTGTAATTCAAATATATTTTTCAATAACGTTTTTCTCTTCTCAGGTGAATAGAGTGCGACTGGTCTGCAAGCAATGCGTCTTCCTGTGCCCGGCTGAAGACCCCCCATCGCCAGAAGGAGGGGAACCCTCCCGGGGAGGGCCCGTGCCCCGGCAGCCGTGAACCGAACCTGGACCGCATTCCCCGGCGGAGGAGGGGCGGGCCCCCGAGAGCCACCCCCCGCGCTGGAGGAGCCACCCGGCTGGAAGGGAGGGCCCCCCATCCACCACCATCATCACGGCCCCATGCCAGCACAAATTCCACCCCACCACCCTCAGGGGCCGCCACCACCCCCGCATCCCATGCCACCCCACACCATGCCAGATGGAAGGCCCCTCGAACACGGGTGAGTGCACTTCCCATGCTGAAAAAATTTATGTTTAAATTTAGTTATCTGCTTAAAATTAATTTTAAAATTAATTTATTTAGAGCAATTATCTTAAAATTTGAGTCTAATAAAATTTAAAATTTGAGTCTAATAAAATTTTTTTATTTGTGAGTGAAAATTGTTGATGGTCTTATCTATTTTTATAAGCTTTCTTAATTTCACGATGTAACGACATAATTCATATTTCTCAGTTTGCATTTTTGCTTTTAACAGAGCCATTTGAAATCGTGTTTTTTCTGAAATCTATCAAATCTATTTAAAGTAAAAAATAATAGTCACAAAGTTGTCTTCCTTATTTTTCAATTTAATATGAATAAATCAAAGAATCTCGTATAAATGTGATGATAAGATAAAGTTAAAATGCTTATTAATAAAAAAGAATAAGAAGAGATGATTATAATAATTTTAATGAATTTTTCTGTGCAAATAATTAAAGAACTTTTTAAAAAAATTATTGAATGATTCCTTAATTAAGGCAGGAGTTTTATGTCTTCTTAGTCAAAATACTTTTACTAAAAGACTGCAAAATTTTATGTGTTACCTATTACTCATTTTTATTGTTTATTTGATTGAAGGAACTAGACTTTGAAAAGTACAGGATCAGTAAAGAATTGTTAATGTTACCAGCCAATAAAGCTTAAATTTTATTGGGTTAGAGAATTTATTAATTATTAAATTCTCACAATTATTGAACTCACCATTTTAAAACATAGGTGAACATTGCTAATGATTCGATTCTAAATTATAAAACAAAATACCAAATATTAATTGGTTATATCTTTAAAAATTACTAATTAGGCTTGAAAAGTTAAAATTATTTATAAAATAAATGCTGTGCACGTACCACTTTTATAATTGGATTATAGCATCAACTTCTATGCGTATAATGAATTTTTTTTATCAGAATGTAAAATACAAGTTAATAAAAGCAGAAGATAAATTTTTGGATTGAAATAATTAAAAAACAATAGAAACAATTATTTTGTCTCATAACTATTGCCAAGTAATATTTAAATAGTTTATAATGTCCTCCTAAATATTCAGGAAATACCACGTTTATTTATTAATGATAATGAAAAAATTAATGTATATTTTACAGAAACTAAAATTTTGAAGGCATTTCAGTTAAATTGACCTAACCTAGTTTATGTGCACTGAAAAGCTCAAAAGTAACAACGCAATTTAAAATAAATAATAATAATTGTAACTTTAAACATATAAAAATTTATTTTAATTGAAATATTATTTAATTCAATTGAAAAAAATCAATTAAATTGAATCATTTTATTTTTATTTTGTTAGACAAAAAATGGTCTAGCTAAATTATGGTCTAGCCTTTTACACCTCATTTATGACAAAAGGGATGATTGAATTGACCTTTTTCTTTTAAAATTTTCACTTTTTACTTAAAACATATTTCAAAAAGTATGCCGTATAATTTTTCTTTCGATTTTTTCTCAATACTTTGATTAAGAGATGGTAGCATGTACTCAAAAGATTAAATTCTTTAAGTTAAAAATGTTTGATACCGAATGTGCTGCCATCTATATTTACTTATTCGTACTTTAAAATTAAAATATCTGGTAAGTTATTTCAATTTAAATTGATTATACTTGATTTAAATTTTAAGTTAGCTAAATATTATTTTAAATTTCAGGCTTAATTTTTTCTGTCAATTTTTATTAAAGTGTTGTCATTTTATAATTATATTGAAAAACCATTACTACCAAATTCTTTCCCAATTAATGTCCACAAATTCTGTTAATCCTCAAATTTTAAGCTTTTGCTATCGATAAATTAGTTAATTTAAAATTTTTCCAAATTTTCTTCATTATAAAATAATGTAGTCCACATGTTTAATTATTTTCAATGATTATTCAGAGACAATTTTTGATAATCTATTTTACAAAAATACTTTTTAATTTTACTAAATATTACATTTTATTAATGCTAAAAGAAAACTTTAAGAGAAACAAAAGAATTGTATAAAAATAAATCATACCAAATAATATATAACTTTCAAAAACTTTTTTTAAGCCTACCGCTTAAAAATTCCAGATCAAATTTATTTACTTCAGTGACACTGAATGCTTAAATTTATGCACGCTTGATAAAAACTTTTTATTTCCTCAATTTATAAAATACTGCCAGAAAAAATTTCCCATCATATAAATTTGTGGAAAATTTATTAATTGTAACTGATAAAATGTAATTTAACATTGAAAATTGAAACATAAATATTCGAATTAATCAAAATTTAAAGTTAAATATACAAAAAAAAAAAAAAAAATTAAAGTTCAAAATATATTGAATATTTTTAATTAATTTAAAATTACTAAGATTTATAAATGTTATGAACTTTTGATTTTTCGAAGATAATATATAAGAACATAAGGTTAAAAAAGTGATAATCAAATTTATTTTTACAGTTAATGCCTTTAATTGTTCTTTGGTTTTTTAATAATATAATATTTTTATGATGGTTTACATTTATACATAATGTGTGAATGTATTAAAATATTGTTTAACACTTTATCAAATATGTTTTCAAATTGTCAGTTATTATTAATTTGATTCAAAGATAATAATAACTAAAACCAATTCGTTTTTATCTAAAACACTATTTTTTAGAAATAATTATTTAACTAATTAATATTATTATAACAAATTCACTTTTGAATAAAGTCATCTGTAAGACTTTAAAAATTATGTAAATAAATTATTGGAAGTAAAATATTTGTTGACCAGGACTACCTTTTAACTATGAAATGCCATTTAGAGCTTCAAATTTTTTTTCTGGTCGCTGTACCTTAAGAACAATTGATTTAAAGAAATAAGGAAGAAAAAAAATGAAGTTCAAAATAAATAATGTATAAATATTAAAATAGTTTGAAATATGGTTTATGGAACAAAAACGAAAATTAACATAAGATTTTTGTTTATTTTTTCCATCCCCCTTTTTCACACACTCCATATAGGACCGACGTTATTATTGATCAAAATTTATATTTCACCTCAAACTTCTTGAAAAAAAATTTTGAATAATGAAATGCTTAAACTTTTTCATTATTAATACAAGGCGAAATTTGTTCACAAAAGAAGTTTATTGCAAAAGTTATTTATTGATGATTATATAAAATTAGGATGATTATAATATGAAAATAAGCATTCGTTTTACAATTTTATAAGTGAGTATCAAATATAAGGCATGATCACGCCCAAATAATTAAGTCTAGAATTTTAAGTTACGCCTTATAATTTTAATAAATTTATACATTTTTGGGTTATCGAAATTACATTTCCTCTTTTTGATGAGGTACTATTAACTTATATTATACATTTTCATACTTGTTTATGTGCACTTCAAACGAAAGCCTGAAACACGATGAACAAAAGAGAAAAGATAATATTTATAAGTGAAGAATTTCAATAATGAATAAAATCAGCCATCAATTCTTAGTTATTAATTTTCCGAATTAAATTAATATATTCCAAAACAAGTTAAGACGACATTAGTTGTGACGTCATATTGTTTCCAAACATTTGCTGTTAAGCGTCATTTATCATTGAAACTGCCAAAGACTTAGGTGATAGATTTTTAAATTGTTATTTTTGAAATTGATATTCATTATTTAAGGATAACGTGTTTGTTAAAACTTTTAACCTTTTGTTTGCTTAACCTTTGATTCTCGCCAAATTGTAGTCACAGTTAATCACCAAGCTGGGCTTATTTCCAATCGTATTCTGGTTGCAACAGAAAAATTTATTCTTCTGAGCCAACAAAAATCACCAATAAAATCGATAGCCAAACAAAAATCTCCAAGTTTGTCAAGAAGGCACTCTTAAATACAATATTAAACAAATGTTTACATTGTATTTGTTTGGAAACATGACGTCACACTAATGTCGTCAATTAAAAGCGGAAAATGTTCTGATAAAAATTAACTTTTTGTTTTTATCAGAACATTCTCAAAAACAAAAAGTTAATTTTTATCAGAACATCTTCCGCTTTTAATCGGAAAAATAAGCATTAAAGTTAAGAGTTTGAAGAACTCAAGTTCCACTGTAGAGTAATTATTTTATAGTTATGCCTAACTTTTAACCTAGCAGAAGGTTTTTCTAGACAATTTTTAACTGTATTAGAATGTTTTCTTCGGAAAAGTTATTATTAAATAAGTCTTTAACGTGATATTAAATCATGTAGAAACTATTAAAGAAGTAAATAGAATTAAAAAAAAAATATTTTTAAAAGCGAATTTATTTTATGTCTTAACAATGATATTTTACTGAAATTGCCGTCTAATTCGCTTTCACACTTACAGTCACGTGATATATATATTTTTTTTTTCTTTTAAAGAATTTCCAGCCATGTATGCACTAACTTCCGAAGTTCTTAGCTAGCAGTAAAAAATGTACACCGGTCAAACTTCTTTTGTTCTGTCCAGTCTTCTCCCCCATTCCCCTCCACTTCTGTGATCTTGGAATTCAGGTAGAGTCCACAATGGCCCCATAAAGAGGGATGTCAGTATTCCTGAATAGAAACAGCTCGATAAAGTTTTGGACGATCCCATTGCACGGAAGGGATGCATTAGTTCGAATAAATCGCGCTCTCCCCCTCGCACATGATGATGTCAGCTTGATCTTTAGCCAAGAGATGACATTGATTTTAGGAGAGTGACTTACCTGATCTTTTCACTCTTGGCACTCATCTTTTCAATAGTTTCGTTTTCATGGTATGAATGACGACGCCCTAAAAATGTTTCTTTCAGTTGAAAGAGTAATAGAAAAAATTTTTTGCAAGCATTAAAAGGGCTGTAAAGTTAATTATTATTCTTTAGCTTAAGGGGGAAAAAGGATAATTAAAAAAAAATTTATTTCGTTTGTTCAAATTGGCACTGAATAGAAATCTTGAGTGAAGTTTTATTTACACTTAATTGATTGTTGGTAACAATTTTTTTCCTGGTAAATATTACATTTCCAATCATTTTCGTTCTGAAAACATCACTATAACCGAAAAATATCTTTTAATTTTTTTTTTTTTTATACATAAATGCTCTTATTTTGAAATATTCCTTTGATATATTGATCAGTTTATGCTAGCAAATTCATTTTAAGCCAAATTATTGATTTTTTTTTTGATTTTAAAATAATCAAAATATTCTACATTTATTTTTTTCATTTCGTGAATGCTGGCGGTGAAAATTTCAATTGTTATGAGAAAACAGTTCTTTTTTTTCACACTGTCGTTTATTTACGGATTCATTTAATATGGATTTATTAGGAAGCAAAGATAACAAGAATATAAATTTAACTTTATAAGAAATTTTTTTTAGCTTAACTCCTTTTTGTGAAGTAAAAAGTACCCAAATGTAAAAAAAAGATATGCATATATAAATATCAGTTTAATAATGTTTACCTTATAATGTATATTCGTCAGTTTTAGATTTTATTTTTGGGATCTTTTGTTTAATTTTTCTGTGCAATTAAATTTTCTGCATAAAAATTAATAGCAACAAGGTAAATAAATAGAACTAAAATGGGAAAAAGAACATTGAATAAAAAGTAAAAATAAGTTTCTAAGTTTGTTTTTTATAAATGACAAAAAAAGAGCATTAAAAACGATTTATTGTTTTCATTATATTGAACTTTTTCTTCTTTCTATGATTATTTATTTATATTTGTTAAAAATAATCATATTTACATCGTTAAAATATTTGCTTTGATAGTTTTTTGCGTCGTTTTACTTCTTCCGACGCCGTTAACGATATATATATATATATATAAAACTAGGTCGTACGTATCAATTACAAATATCTCGTTTTAAAGATTTTCGCCCAGAGATTTTTACTTTCCACATAATTTATTTCAACATTCACTTTAAAGAAGTTAACTTCATGGTTAAGTTAATGAAAAGTAACTTTAAAAGTTTAGTCTTATACTACATCAGATGGAAAGTTTAACTGGTTATTTATTTTATCATTTAACTTGTCAAAAAAGTTGTTAAAATGCAGACACATTAAAAATTTGTTTGACTTAAAAATTATATCAATTTTTGTTAAAATGGCATAAAATAAATTATTTATATTCATAAACTCAGGTGTGAGTTAGAAAGTTTTAAATTTTACTATTTTTGAACCATTCAAATCTATCCCCAGGAAGAAATGGATTTATCATGGCAATAAAATTCTCCAGGTTTCCTTTTTATCAAACGATCTTGCTTTTCTTGTCATTAGAAATTTTTTCTACGCCCTTAGTCTATACTACAAATGGCATACAAAAAATATTTCTAAAACATCCTTTACGTTCGATCGATCAGTCATTAATTTTAGTATCAATAAAAATTGATGTTAGGATGTATCTCGTTTTCCCTTTTTTTGTTGTGGTTAATAAATGCAGGGAAGAGTGTAAAAAATTGTACATGAGGTTCTTAAAATATGTTCAGCTACATGCGCTCAAATTGAAGTAATAAAGTAATCAGGTAGCTATAGGAAAAACTTTTAAATAGGGTCGTTTAATATATATATATATATATATATATATATATATATATATATATATATATTGAATGATCCTATATAAAGCAATCCATTCTCATATTTACATTTGATCTCAAGCAACTTATCAAAAATGTTATGATATAAGTGGATGAGAATTCGAGTATAGTAAAAAAAAGCTCTTCAAAACTCTGCTTAATATTTCGATGAATGGCTATATTGAATTAATTGAAGCTCTAAACGCATAGGGCCCATACATTTTCCAAATTATTTGTGAAATAAATATTCCTATACCCACTACATCAAGTGAGAGTATACAATTTCAGGTATTAATTTCCATGGATCACACTATTTGACTGACTTCATCTATTTATTACCGAAATAATAGCAACAACCAATGTGGGACAAGCAACAGATGTATCATGAGAACAGTGTATCGAAGTTAAGGTTGACGGGATATACCACCAAAAAATTAACTCAAGTGTCTTTAGAGCTCCTTGCTGGTTTCGAGAGTGCATCGGTGGGACACATTATGAATGGTAAAAAGTTTTTTTGGTCATGTGAATCATAATTCCAGTTTGTCAGAAGTGATTGTTGGGTTTGAGAGTTATATTGACTTTACATTCGCACAAGTTACCCATAAAACCAAGCTAATGATTGTTTTATAAATATAGATAAATTCATATGATATGGACTAAAAATTCTTTTTAAACTAAGATATTCGTTGACTCGAAATTACGTTCAGCTACTTGAGACCATATTTGCAATCATTCATATACCTAAAAAGAAAAATGGAAAGCTAGTAAATGATAATCTGTTAAAGTTATAATTTGAAGAACTTTCTTGACGAATCCAGCAAATGATTTGGTAACTTGGATAATTAAATCTATCTCTTCTAATATAGTAAGAAAAACTATTCAAAATTCTGCCTAATTTTTACAAGCAGATAACTGTACATATTATGAAATGATTAAATATATTTCCATAGGGAATTTTTGACAACTTGTTCGATCAGTGCTTAATCTAGTTGTTGTATTTCACAAAGTAAAAGGAAATCTTAAATAATGTTAGAAGGCATCCCTTGGTTGGTTCACAGTTTTTACATACTTTTAGGTACGTAATTCCACTAAAATGCCTTATTTTTTCTCCGAAATGACAATGAGTTAAATTGTGTTTATGCAAATTCTTTGAGTTTTGATAAATGTGATAATTTGCTATGTATATTTAACATTTTTTTTTTAAATTTAATCGTTTCAAAAAATTATTTAGCCCATTTAATGTTGTGTTTCAACCCATTAATAACGACATTTTAATATATATTTTTGACATAATATACTTCTTACTGAAAAAGTCCAAAGATTGGTAAATGCTAAGTTTTACAGATAACCTAGCTTCTATCTAGCTAGTGGCGAGGCATAGTTTGATATGATTCCATTTCAAACTTTTACCAAGCCTTTGTAGAAGAAGCTTAAAGTTACCAGTGTCTTCCGGTAAAATCATGAAATGAGGATTATATGTGATAGGATTTTTAACTAGCAGATGCATTATATTGTATAAATCTGCGAATGGAATAATGTGTCTCAAAAATTAAAATACATATTAATTTGCTTTTTTAATTGATGATATCGATTATAAAATTGATCAAAATAAGGTATGATTTAAGATTATGTCGAGGGAATTGTCTTGTAATTACTTTTCAAAGAATTACGAGAAATACAAATTAAAAAGAATATAATATAATATTTATAACTCTTCATAAATAAGTTTCCATGTGAAAAAGCTGAATCCAAATCTCTGGATGATTATTGAAGAAATTTCAATAACTTTAGCAATAGCTAAAAAATGACTTAGAAAAGATAAACATAAAAATTATGAGATTCAGAAAATAAAAAAAAATAATATATTTTTCTTAAATACTTCTTACTACAAAGTTGACTATTATGATATTTTGAATTACATATAAGATAATCTTATTTGCTCAAATATACGTCTTCATCCATTTTTTTAAGCAATTGTATTAGTCGAAACATTGTTCCCAAATTAAAATAGTGTTTTTTATTACTTCTCATATACTTATTCTCCCATAGCAATTTCTACGATTAAAAAAAATTCTTTGCAAAAAGGTCAATAGTGTTTTGCGTACAACGATTTTAATTTACTAAACTTAGCACAAAACTTACCCCTGTAATATCTGCAATAATGGCTGTTACGGATTTCGAATCTACGTTTTTAATCTATAAATCTATCAACTACTTTCATTTTAACATTTATCCGAGATCAACTGCTTTTATTTTAACATTTTTCAGCAAGTAGACTCATTTATCTTCTTCGTCTACTTCTCAAGTTCTTTCTTGTCTAAAATGAACAAAGTTTATGTTCTGACACAATGGGTGCGATCTTCAAAAAATTTCAAAATGTGAAAGAATTTCGAGATACATTTTTAAAATGTTTACCTTTTTATTGTTCAGTTGAAAATAGTTAATGTAAGACCTTAAAAATTAATACATAGTCTTTAGCTGTAAAGGCAAGATGGTTAATGATCTGGCCTTTGATTCAATAGTTTGTGGATAGGGATTAGTCTGGTTCGGAATCCACTGTCAAGTGTAGGTCCCAGTCAAATTAACTCATTTGTTGTAGGTCCCAGTCAAATTAACTCAAGTGTTGAGCGACAATAAAACCAAAACCAATTCTAAATGACTATAAAATTTTTCTAGAACTATTTTAACTTTTTTTGAAACTTTTCTTTGTCTATCTTTACTTGTTGACCAAAGTTTACCTTTTAACCACTTTATTTAATTATTTTATCTAATTTTCTTGAAATTCGATTCAATTCAATTTAACTCCTTTAGTTTTTTTTTTTTTTTTTTTTTCCAATTCTTTCTAAGGTTTATTCATTTTTTTAAAACCAGACAACTTATTTAAGTGATAATGTATATGAAACAGAATAAAATAATCGATGAATTAAATTTAAATCAATGGCATTTTCAATTACTCAATCATATAACTTAAAAGAAATAAAATAATGTATATAATACTTTTTCTCTCCTCTATTACCTTAAAAATATTGATTCACATTTAATTTTAGTTGCCTTCATTTATAGATATTTTAGTGTTTTTTGTAGTAAGTAATTTGGATTTTTTAAATACAAATGTAGTTGTTGTTTTTGGTCCTTCTACACTAGAAACACAAATCCCTCAATCCTCACAAAATCAAGAAACAGCAGGGGATTCCCAAGGAAATTCTCTTTCCTAAGTAAACCCCTGACACAAAAGACAGTGATGGGGCCTAGTTTGGTCGGCATCACGTTTATAACAGGTAGGATAGAGCTTACGTTTGCCATCAAATTTAAGGCCAGGAAGATGGCCTCTAGCAAACCTAGAATATGTAGTCTGATCAGCTCTAGAACCCTTGAAAGCAATGGAATCACCAGGACCACCCCCAGAGTACCAATCATGACCAAGTGGAATGCTCTACATAACCTCAGACACTCCTTTTTCAAATATTCTTCATTCTTAAAAAAAATTTAAAAAAAATAAAAAATAAATAAATTAAAAAAAAGTGCATATTTTTTTTTAAATTTGAAAGAAAACATTAATCAAAATTATTTTTCTACTTTTCAATTTGTAAATTAAATAAAATCATCTTTGTCGATTTGTCTAAAACCATTGTATTACATTCTTGAAATTTGAGACCGAAAAAAAGTAACAATGAAGTTCGCGAGGTAAAAAGCATTTAAAATATAATATGATAGCTCATAATAACGAATTTTTATTGCCTAAAGTTCCTTACAAATTTATACTCAATTTATAACGCATATTCATTTTAACGAAATTGGATTATAACCAAAAATTAACGATACCCGCGTTTGGTGCATTGATTTTATTGATTCTATTATTATACTCTTTGGATTAGATATTATAAGAAAATGCACAAGCGTTTTAAAAATTGCTCTCCTGTGTTAAATAATTGTAACAATTATAACTTTTAGCAATTATAATGTTAACAATTATAACTTTTAGCATTTAATACATCACAATCATGAAAAAAAATATTTAAACTTTAAAATTTTACTGCTTAACTCAAGTATCCAAACGAAATATTTGTCACATAACTATATAAACATATCGCAACATGCATAATTTATATGCTTAAACAACAGCCTTGTATAAATGTAATAAAAATTCTAACTTTTATTTTAAAGATAGCTCTTAATATTTGAAACCTTTACATTAAAAATATGCTACATTTATTTTCCTTAACTTATATAAATTTCATTTTCCTGTTATAATAAATTTGCCTCAAAAATGTTTTAGAATTACAAGCAAAGGAAAATAAGCATCTTAAAAATTTGCATACGTACATTTTAATGAAATTTTATTTAGTTGTTCAAAATAGGTTACATGAGTTATTAGATTTTCGTAGAGTCACCTGTATTCTAAAACCATTTGATTACTGATGATTAAATAATTTACGCATTTGTTCAAAATTAAAAATTTCGTTATTAATTATTTTTTATTGAAGTATATAAGGTACAAATTAATGTTTTTTAATCTTAAAAACGTCTATAAACCTTAGGCGCGAGTTCATATTGATTTCTGTTTACAATTTCTATTGAAAATTTAAAATATAAATTTAATATAATTATTTATAACCTATACTAAATAAACGAAGTAGTAAATATTATTTTAATGAACTTTTTGATAAGATAGTTACATACACTATTAATAAAATTGAAATTTCTTTTATTCAGTATTTATTAATGCATTTGAAACGTATTTTTAATTTTAAGGATAAAATAACAAATCTATAAACTATAAATGTATTGAATATGTATTACATATAATTTAAAAGGAGAGAGAGAGAGTGCAAAAATAAAGAGTTCTTTGTATTTTTTTAATATTCAGGTAGAAATTTTATTTGTATGAATAAAAACACCTTAGAACTATAAGAATTTTAAATAATTATTGTTTAGAAAATTGAGTTGAAATAACTATCAATACTTCAAGTAGATAATTAAAAAAAAAAAAAGAAAGAAAGAAATTCGATTATCAAGTGATATTTCCATAAAATGTGAGTCATTCAATTTAATGTAATTCATAAAATTTTTATAAAATATTTCAAATTTATATTGAGTCAAAGGATTGTATTTTGATATTTTTATTTGTGATTTAAATTCTATTCCGCTGTTATTTTAAATGCACATCACGTTGTACAAAGCATACTCAGATTTCAACGTCGTCTTCCCCAAGTTTTGTTCTTCTGTTTTCCCTCAGCGATTTGTTTTGATTTTGTTTCTAGTGTGTATTATATGCATTCAATCCAACCACACACTATCAAATAGTGGTAAGACCCACGCATTACGCAAGGTCATACCAGTACACCAGCCACCCCTCGAGTTAGTAGTTATATAGAATAGCGCCGCCTTCCCCATATGGATGAGTGCATGTGTTCCTTCACGTGCTGGGGAGGGTCGGTAGGAAATCTTTCCCCCTCCTCCAAACCGGGAAAAGGGAACAGGATGGATCTGATAGGTTCCTCGCGCCGCGTTCGGCGAAAGTAAATTGTTGACTTCATTTGAAGTTTGAAATTAAGATTAGGTGACCATTGTTAGATGGCGGGAACCGAAGCGAGAACGCGAAATTGTTGCAGTTGTCGCCACGTGGGAATGCTATGACAACATGAAACGCCTAAAAACTGTTCGCTCATCCAAAGCTTCCCATATTACATAGGACATTGTTAACTGTTGATTATCACATATGAAACCAATGTTGAATCCGGGGGTTGGCTTTCCCGGCGGACCCCCAAATGATCCATTTTATTCATCTCCTATTTCATCTTATTTTAGGAGACACACTCCATATTTTGGACAGCCAGATATTAGAATTTATGAAATGAATAAGCGTCTGCAACAGAGAACTGAGGTAAACATTTTTTATTGTGTCTTCTTATTTTTGTATTGATTGTATATATTTATGTGATTTTAATGTGTATCAATTTATTAAAATACTGTATTAAGCCTTGTGAGCTATTAGATTTATTAAATTTTATAAAAATTGTGTAACTTCATTATTTGAATTACATTAATAAGAAAAAGAATTGCTAAAAAATATAGGCTTATGGAATTATAGCATGGAAAATTTCTTTATAAAAATACAATACTAAATTTACTTTAATAATTTGTTTTTACTTCTAGTTAGTATTTATTTAGTAATTAGTCTAAAAACATTTTAATTAATACTTCAATTGAAGAAATTTTGTGACCCAAATTTATGTTTACAAGAATCTTTGATCTAATGTTTTATTAAATAGATTAAGTTATGGACTGAGATTTTATATATTTAAAATACTTTGTTAGGCTTTTTTCTAATTCCATATTTATAGATCAAATATCGTTTAATTAGGTTTCTGTTTAAGAATTTTTATTTTGTTAATGATTTATATTTTTACTTGAATTTGTGTAAAACGTCAAAGTAATTTGGTTTTGTAATGAAATAACCAACAGTATCAAGTTTTTCCAAAAAGCTAAATGTTAAGTACATACTTTCATTTCTGAATAATTGCATATTATTTTTTGGATTGTTTTTGAATTTAAGATGAAATTTGATATATTTAATTTCTGTTGACCAAGTGTATTTTCTTTAACAAGGTCAAATGTTATTCAATTTTCCATGCTTTAGGATACCATATGTATAACTTAAGATATTTAAATGAAAGCTTTCTCATATTTTGGATATTTAAAAATCGTCATACTTCGTAAATATGCAAGTTATAATAGTATTAAATTTTATTTCAGTTAGTAGTTATGCTCCACTTTATTCCTCACCAATTTGTAATTGAATATATATTTTTGATGCAAATATATATGCATTGGTGCTTAAATACAAATGATCATAAAGTATGGAAAAAAAAATAAATTAAAAAGCCTTTAGAAAATTCAGACATTCATTAAACTTTTTGAGTGTTATTTACGTTTCTCAAACCAGGTTTCTGTCTCGTTAATAAGGAACTGTGATTATATGATGGAACAATTTCAGTATCTTGTAAGATTGTAGAATTGGGCTCAAGTACATTTTATAAATTTTAATACTCTAACAATAATCAATAGAAAATAAGTAATATACAATCAAATATGTAAGCTGGATAATCAATTTTAAAAAAATTCAGAGTTTGAATGTGAATTTTTTAGTGATTTAGTAAAATATTTGCTAACGAATCTGGTCCCGGTAAAAGAACCTAAATTAGAAAAATAATGAACATTATTTAATTAGCTTTAGAAACCGTTAGCTTTCTTTTGCCACTGAAGGATATTCCCCTTACCAAATAGTTGTTAAATTTTTCTGTATAATATACAAAAATTCAGATTATGCATGCATGAATCGTAAATATTTTTTGCCACTAAATTTTAACAGTAGTTTTTAATTTTGTATTATATTTTTAAAACAACATTTTATTAATTTATGCGTAATTAGTTTGTCTAATACTTTATAATTCAGTTGCGTTTGTAGAAAGTATATGGTTCACTTACCCAGAAACAAGGATTTTTTAAATGTTATAATTTTTGTAATTGTAAAAATATTATGTAGTAATATATATTTTACGAAAAGTATGCAGACATTTTACTATGTTTAAAATGTTGCAATTCCAAAAGTTATTTGTTGTCTTGTGGATCATTGAAGTTATTCTTTGTGTATAGCTGACTAAAAGTCTTATAAGCATATAAGAGCACCCTTTCATTAAATTTAAAATATCATCTCAATTGAAGATTTTTGCCTAAGTAGTTTAGATGTGATATGAGGTACCTACAGTCTAAACTATATTATTTCTTAATTTTAGTTGCAAAATTTGAAATCATAAATGTATATATTCATTATTTTTATTATAACTGAAAACAATAATTGTTTCGTTATTTGAAAGCAATAGCACAGTCTTTAATTTTAAGGCTATCAAGCTTGTAAAATTAATTTTTCAGTAAATTTATAAATGTTTGAATATTTTTTCTGTTAAAACTTAAAGAAAGGGGATTCATAAATCATTTGAATTTTAAATAGAATTTGTAATATATCAACTAATAAAGTTATGTATTTGACATGTTTTTGAGTATTGAAAATGTTTAGTTTTACTGATGATTTTATAAAATGTGAACTGCTTTTAGTGACTTGCAGGATTTTGTGGTAAATCTGCAATCTTATTTAAAACAATGTTATTAAACTTTAGAACTAAAAATTAAAGTAGTGAATAAGTTTGAAAGAAAATTTCTGTCACATTTATTAATTTATTATACAACATGAATTATTGAAATAAGTGACTGTAATAGCCTGGCAAGAAAAATGTGTTTTGTGTCCTAAAATTCGTAGATTTTTAAATTTGACTGCACATTATTTTCTGTAAAGTCCATTACAACTTTCCTGGTGTGTGATGTGGTGTGCTAATATGCCAGCTCACATGTTGACCTTATCACACGATTATGATTCAAAACTGAGAGTGTCAGCTCATAAACATATCACTCAACCTAATAAAATTAATTTTCTTTCAAGATTTGCATTGTTATTAAATATGGGAATGTCTTGATATACAGTTAATGTTATTTGAGTTAAAATAAATTGCTATCTCAATAAGTGTTGCTTAATTTTAATGGGCATACTTCGATTAATTAATTTAATTTAAAAAGTCAACAGTTCAATTTCTTGTGTTATTTGTATTAGATTAGAATTACTTATTTATGTTAGCCTTTTTCAATATAATCAAACTTTAATATTAAATGCTGTCTGAAAAATTAATGTACAATGATTTATATTAAGATTAAGAGATTAATTATGTGTAAATATTTTGAAAAAAACTTTCTGCGACAGTGTCCATAAACCAATATTGTTAATCTTATTGATGGAGTTAATTCTGATATTTTTATAGTATTGTACAACCTATGTATAAAATATTTGAATTTAAAAAAAGTATGGAATTTTTTTTTCAGGAAAGTGACAATTTATGGTGGGATGCTTTTGCCACAGAATTCTTTGAAGATGATGCTACTTTAACTTTAACATTTTGTCTTGAAGATGGACCCAAGAGATATAGTATGGACAATTTAAATATTATTTCAAGCATTTTATTTTAGTATGTATTATTTTATGTGTGTAAAAATTGAGTCTACTCTGAATTTTCAAAACGAAAAATGTTTTAATTTTTAAAATTACATTTTTCTGTGACATGTTTCTGTGTTTATTAAGAATTTAATTTTACTATTGAATGGGATATTATGGTTGTTGGAAGAGAAACATACTTCAATTTGCTTTTCATTCTTTCTTTCCCCCCCCCCCATATTGTCTTCACAAAATACTTAAAATTAATTTATTACTTGTTTGCCAATATTTTTGGAGTTTTTTCATTGGACCTACTTTGAAATTATCAAAATTTAAACATTGCTGGCAATAAGTAATCTATTTCATATAAATTTATTTTATTGATTTGACAACTTTTTACTTTAAAAATTCTAATGACACTTGATAAACAATATTTTTATTGTAATCTTTTAATTCAAATGTGTGTGATGTCTGTTTACATTATGTTAGGAATAGGAACTATTTTCAATTATTTTGTTCCAAGTTGTATTATATTGGAAAATCTTGTACAGAAGCAGATAATAAAAATTTGAGTATGGTGATACATTGTATTTCTTAAATTTTTTTTATTCATGTGTTTTCTCTTCTTGTATTTAAGTAATCAATGCTTTTCATCCAAAATTCTGAATTAAATTTTGCTGCTCAAAAATACTCCAAGTATGTCATTTCTAAGTGTCACAATTTTTGGTACACATAAATGCTAATGATGATGTATGTGATTATATTTAGTATGAATATTTTTTTTATTATAATCAAGATTTAAAATGATAAAATTGAATGAATTTATTTAAGTACTATGTATATAAAAATGAATGAGTTTATTTAATTTTTAGTAAGAAGCCTGCAAACTTCAAATTTTAGTTCTTCATAAATTGTGCTTATAAACTTAAGAGCTCAAGCAATGCTCAGTTTTTCATAAAATCTTGATATAATTAAAAATAATTTAATTTTAAATTCATAAATTATATTTATCCATGTGTTAGTAAGTTAATTATTTATACCATGATATTCAAATATGTGTCAATCTACTTAATCTCTTGATTTAATTTAATACTATAATTTGAGCTCTGTAGTTTAATTTACTGCTATAATTTGAACAATTATCATTTTAAAAGAATTATTGTTTATGAGTGTTTTGAATTTCCTTTTAGCCATTGGAAGGACACTTATCCCTCGTTATTTCCGAAGCATCTTTGAAGGCGAAGTAACAGACCTGTATTTCAGCCTTAAGCATGCTAAAGAATCTTTCCACAATACAACAATAACATTAGACTGTGATCAGTGCACCATGGTTGCTCATCATGGGAAGCCAATGTACAATAAAGTTAGTTTTTTCATTTATTATATAACTTTATGAATGCATAAAAATGCTATTTTACTTTTGAAACATAATTGTAACTGAATAACTATTCTTCAAAAATATGCCTTAAAATTTACACCTTGCTTGTAAATTAAAATCAATTTTCTATCAATACATCTAGATTTTCAATATCTATAAACCTTTCATTGAAAACAACTAATATTAAAATTTGTTCGATATTTTACGATTACCAATCATTGCTAAAAATATGTGAAGTTGTTATTAACTTAAATGAGTTATGATAGTAATTTATAGTAAAATAATGGATTAACTTTTTGTACTCTGGTATTGTATGAATTTAAAATCAGAAAATGTCTCATTTTGCTTAAAAACCGTGAGTGTAAATGGCCTCAGTTTCAATATTTACTAGTTTGGTGGAAACTTAATAATTCAGAAATAAAATTTTAAAAATAAACATTTATGAATAAATTGTCTCCATTTATTACATCTTTGTCTAATATATTCAGTTTACTTAGTGTTTAAACTTTTGTTAACTTTTTTATTTATTATAATTATATTTATTTTCTTTTAAGAATTGAAAGTTCTGTATTCATAATTTCTGTTATTATTAAAAATAACTATTATTATATGATTTTATAATTTTGATTTTATTTATTTCCTAGATGTTAGGAGGCCAGTATCCAAATGAACTTATGAAAGAACAGCTTGCTAAAGATAATGCTGTTGTGGTAATTAATTTTTTATCTTAAGAAATTTTTATTGTGGCAAAGTGTTTTTAATTTTTTTATATTAAAATGTTTTATTGTTAATTTTGACCAACTGATAAACAATGCTGTAAAAATGAAAACTAATTAAGTAAAATTACTTAATAATATTTTTCTAGGCTTATTTTTTATTTGATTAAATTCTATAAATTGAATTCCAGGCAGTGTATTAGAATAAATAAAATAAACAATGGAAATTCTGTAACATTTTATTAAACAAAAGTTTTAAGGCTATTTTTGCTTAAAGAATATCCTACCATTTTAAAAGTATTATTAAATCATTGGAAGACTTATTTATGTAATATATATATTTTAAACTTTGCAAAATTATTAATTAAACGTTGTGTATTTTGACTATAAAATGTTTCAAAGTCTACTATGTATGTTTTTTTGTAAGGGTATGTACATTATATTTAAATAACAATCAAAGTTTCACTCTATTCAAGTTTATTTAAAGTCACTAGTTATATTACCTTGCCCTTTAAGTTTATGAATTTTGGCTTATTTAAATTAATGTTCTTTATAAAATAATTTAAGTTCTAAAATTGTGTTGATTTAATATAATACAACTCTACATTATGATTAATACTAATATGATCACTAATACAGTTTTAGTCAAATATGTTGTATTCATATGTAATATAATCGTGTATTTACTTAAAATATAAGGTTTAGCAATTGACTTGAATTATTCAGTTTATTGTAGTGTATAAAAACTATAAATTTTATTTATACTGGCTTTTTGCAATTTGAAAATTTACTAACATTGAAAGTAAAGTTTTCATCAGATTTGGGTATATATGTGTGCATCACATTTTCATTTTGTATCTTGTCCTCTGTTATACTGCAAAAGAATCTGCCAGTCATTGTTACTCCCTTTCTGCTTACTGTTCCTTTTCATCTTTTAATATATATATGTGTGTGTGTAACAAAAGAGTTCTAGATAACTTATAGATGTGGATAACAATTTTTATTTGTATATATGGTTTAATTTTATTACATCAAATCATACAAATCTGATGTTTTAGTAAAAGCTATCTCAGATTTGAAGTTTTAGTAAAAACAAAATTTAAAAAAAAAATGTGTTCTATACTTTAACTCACTTTGCGTTAGCATCCAAAACAATTTTATGATTTAAAAAACAATGTAAATATAAGGAAAAAATTGCCCTCTTTTTTTTCTAATCCATCACATCTCATTCAGAGATCAAGGGAAACACTTTTTGCATTGTTAAATTTAGACTTGAATTTTTTATATAATTTATTTTTCATTTAAATAAGTTAATTATTAGTGTTGTAAACCTTGTTCTACTTTGTATTACGAAACTGCAACTTCTTAATTGACAAAACTTGCAATTAGCAATATATATCATTTTAATCTCGAATTTAAGTACAACATGTAGGACTGCCATTGATATTTCCATGTGTTTGATTTTCATATGCATGAATCCTGTTTGGCAGATTAACATGTTTTATCAAATGATTTAATTTAGGTTAATCTTGGCCTAGTCGTAGGGCAGTGTTCTTCAAAGATAATGGTTCTGGATTTGATTGCAGCCATCGTTGAACAGTAAGAAATGGTTGATCTTCCGCATGCATACCTTTTGGGTTGCCTGGGAGTTTTCTTTCTGTCCCCTTTTCGACACACAAATACTGCCCTTATGTTTAAAAAGTTCTACTAGGAAACTTATTTAATGTTCATTTAAATGCCTTTAACAGCCTTATGCTTCTTAAAAGGCAGAGTTAAATTGATTTAGTTTCTTTGTGTGTGAATGTGGGAGTGAATGAGAGATAACTGCATTAACAAATACTGTTTAGACATTTTTATCTTGCAAACTGTGTAATGATTCTTTCTGTAGTAAAAAAATTGTTGATTTAGAAAAATAAGCTTTAGCTATACCATATCACTAATAAATGTTATTTAATATGTATAATAATAGTTCAATTAATCTTAAATAAGCAAAATTTTCCAGGTTTGTACAGAAGGTCGCCTTATCCTGGAATTCACGTTTGATGATTTAATGAGGATAAAATCTTGGCATTTTGCAACAAGGCAGCATCGAGAATTGGTCCCTCGTAGCTTAATTGCATTGCAGGTACTTTCAATGTTGTTAGATATTGATTATTCTAAGAGAATTTTAAATGCCGAATAGGTTGAGTCAACAACTTAAAATTAGTTACATTTGTAACACAAAGTTGTTAACATTTTGTTTTTATATTTAAATTGATAGAATAGTAAAAAAAAAGTTTTAACTGAAAAATATAACTCTTGATAAAATTATTTCTTTTTATAATTAATTTAATATTTTGAACTCTCTTTTAACAAAACTTTTATCTTAAATGAAACACGTTGCCAAACATTTAATACTGTATTTTTTAAAATTTAGGCTCAACAACAAGATCCAGCGATGTTAGAACAACTGTCTAAAAATATTACTAGACAAGGTTTAACAAATTCAACTCTTAATTATCTCAGGGTAAGTCTTCAGATTTTGAGATACTTGCATCGATTCTCTTTGATTTTTATAGAATGTACAACATTTGGATAATGCACTCATTTTTGAATTGTTAATTTGTGATGACTTTTTACGAACATCTTAAAAAAAAATTTTAACCTATTAAAAACAACTAGTAAAAATCAAAATTTAACTGTTCAAATAAACTTTTAAATCATATTTCTTTATCATTTTCTTGTGTTTTATCTTCCTTTTAATAGTGGCAATTTTTTCTTTGAAGTTCATATTAAAGTAGTTAAATATTTTTTGTTTATTTATAATTTTATTCTTTACTTCTACCTCTATTTTTTGCTTCTTTCTCACTATCTAATAGTTTAATTATTATTCTTATGTATATATAATTTCTTCATTAATCTTATATTTCTAAAAAAATAAACTAAGAATAATCATCTTGTTTAGTGTTCCAATAATTTAAAAATATTAATAGGTTGTTTATTAACTAATACTAAAAAGTGAATATCTTATACATTAAATCCTTGTTTTATTTTCAGTTATGTGTAATTTTGGAACCCATGCAAGAGCTTATGTCCAGGCACAAAGCTTATGCCCTCAGTCCAAGAGATTGTCTCAAAACCACTTTATTTCAAAAGTGGCAGCGGATGGTAGCACCACCTGGTCAGTTTAAGTGACAATCTTTTATAATTTCAGGCTTTGTAAAGTTGCCATTTCATATTGTTTTAAAAGCAGTTTTTATTACTTTTTAAAATACTTGCTATTCTTAAATTAAATTTTATTGTATGGAGGTTTGTAATTTATTTCTTATTTATACTATTATATAAACACAATAATATTTATACATGTTTCTATTTTGTTAGTTAATTCTATATTAAAGTAGTGTATTATATAAAGTATGTGACATATTTATTTATGTTGATGATTTTAATTAGATCATTTTAAATATTGTTTGTTAGTGATCAATTCACACATATTTTTTTTTTTTTTTCTAAATTAAAGTATACTGTTTAATGTTAGATCTTCATACAGAAAGTGTTCTGAAATGTTTATAAAATTAGAGATAGCTCCCATATTTTATTACTTGATGGTTTTTGCACAAAATATTTTAATTTGGCTCTAATAATGAAATAAATTTAGTTTGATTGAAAAGTAACATTAATTGTACTTAAAATCTCACTAAAAAATTTAATTAAAATTAATTTTTTTCTGGAAATTTTATGGAAGTGTATTTTTATAGTAAATTATTCCTCTTAAAAATTTTTTATTGTTAGCAAGAAGTGTACTATTAAGTTTTTTATTTAAATATTTTATGTTTAAAATTTTTTATTGTTAAACACAACTCTTAGTTTGAAATCTGAAATAAATTTTAAATTGTTAAAGGGGTTTTAAAAATTAATTATATTTGTTATGAATTATAATATAAATAAAAAATTAATTTTGTGATAGCATTTTAATTGCATTTATAATGTAACAAAAACCTGATCCAATTAATTTGGAATTACAAATTAATACAAAATATTTATACGTATATAGATTAGACTAATGCATTAATAGATTTGAAGAAACTAATTTTAAAATTATTTTGACAAGTAAAACAATTTTTAAAGAATTAACAAATTGAATTCATGACCCTTATTCATCCAAATTTTTTTATTAAAATTGAATTAGATTGTATTGAATCATTAAAATCATCCTTTGCATATATTTTATAGCATTCATACAGTTTATCTTAATGAACTTATTTGTAGGGAAATATTTGTATATATCAAATTTAAGTTAATAGATTGAGTATACTATTGCATTTTAATTTATCAATAAGAATATTTGTGCCTTATTTTTATTTCTTATATTCAGTTTTATTATTGCTTGCTTTTTAGATGTGTTATAAAATTTAATGCTTATTTCTTTTTAATTTAGTTTGCTATATATTTTTGTATATGATTTCTTTTGTTCAAATTTTATATTGCATGCATGCTATGCCTTTGATGTTGCATTTCTATTTTATGTATTATTTTTGTTAATATATCCTACTAAAAATTATGGCCCTGCTGGGTGCTATGGTAGCTTATTCATTCATTAATCTCAATAGGTGGTACTCACCGTCCTGGACCTACTGACTTTAAAATGCAACCGGAAGTAGGTAGGTCAAAACAAATTAATCCAGGGCTTACCTTTATAACTAACTTGCTGGTGGTGGTGATATATTATTAAGCTTAATATTTCTTAAATATTAAGTGTAAAATCTCATATTTAAACTTACCACATTTATCATATCAATTATTTACAGTTTTCCATTTGTATGTATCTTGCTATAAATAAATGAAATTTATGAAGAAATAGTATAAGTAAAGTAATATTTAATTGTTTATTTTTAATGAATGAAAAAATATTAATTTTCTCATATGCATTTTTGTGTGACTTAAAATATTTATTTTAGCTATAAAAAAGTTTAAATATGGGAAATATATGTTTATAATCATAGCTTTTCTTTTTCTTCTATGCTTTGCTGCATGCTTTTATGGTTTTGCTTGATTGTTTCCTTATTTTGATTTTTTATGTGTACAATTTGTTGTAATATTTTTTGTGAGTGACAAATACATCTTTTAAAATTTAATTGTTGAAATCTTGCCTAATTCAATAAAAAATTTTTTTACTTACTTCTGATCAAAATAAGTTAGAATAAATTATATGCTATAAAGAAAGATATTATAAACAGTTTAAATATTTTTCTATTCAATAGTTAATTCGTAATTGGTTTAGTTATTTATTTACACCAGATATATTTGTAATTCTCTTGAGTTCACTGAAAACATTGAAGGTTCCCTATTTATTCTCGCACTGAAATTTATTTTTATCCATTAATTATACATCAAATTAATTAAATTTGCCTTGTGTATAATAAAGACAAAATCTTTTACAATTTTTAGTAAATCTATTTAACAGTTTTAACATCATAATGAATTCTGTGTTTCTTCATGCAAAAAGATAAAATCTTTCTTAATTGATATTTAAAAGTTTAAACTATATGAGCAAGTTATGTTGTTGTTGTCTTGTGCCAGCAAGGCTGGCAGTATGGGGTGCACTGCTCCACTTTTCCAACTGAACAATAATATGGTGTGGAATCGACTTTCTCAATACACACATGCCATAGGTATCCGTTTATTGGGTAGGCAACAATTCATAACTTATTCATTGATGGAAATGGAAAAGGCAAGAGAGAGAAAGTACATCAATGTCCAAATTAGGATTCAAACCTAGAACCTTCCCATCTGCAATCAGGCACGCTGATCACTGGACAGAATAGGTGGCTAAATTGTTTGATCTGTCAAATATATATTTTCTAATTTTATTTGTTTGAAGCAAAATATTTCTTACCTTTAGATTCAGAGATTAGTGGAAAAACATTATTTGTGGATCTGAAAATGTTTGTTTTACAGTTAAACTTTTAAACACTTGAAAGTTAGATTGGCAGTGTTTAACAAATTTACCCACTATCTGAGATATTTAGAAAAAGACAATTAAAAAAATTAAAACTGCAAATTATTGCTTATTCAATTTATATAAATTTTCAGTCAAATGTAGTGTGTGCTTTAACTCTTTACATCATTTATTATTGCAGAAACTCAGCGTCCACCAAGTAAAAGACGCAAGAGGAAATCATCTGCTACCAATAATGCAAATAATACTGGTACTGGTTCTGGGAAAAAGAAAAACATGTCACCTGGCCCACCTAATTTTTCTCTTGCATCTCAGGTTTGTTTAAGTGTGCATGTATGATATACAGAACAATGATTTTTTTCTGTCATTTTCTTCTATTTAGCTATATTATGTTATGTTAGTATACTACCCTAGCTCTATTAAGGAGCAAGGTAATTAATTTTCCTAAATGACGTTTAACAAAATGTATAATAATGTGACAAATATAATTTTTTGTTATAGAACATGATAATGTTATCAGCATTTCATCCTTCATTTTTATTAGCAGTTTTGCTGACATAGCACATAAAGAAAATATATTAATATATTCTCATTTTTTTCTCATTCGTAGAACCCTGGCTCTCAGCAATAAAAGCAAGCCACAAGTATGGCAAGTATTTTAGCTTTGTTTCTATTGTATTCAGCATTTTGGTAATTTTCCCAGTTTCTTTAATGGGATGGTTGTGTGAATGTAATTTAAGTATGGAACATAACAGTCAACTCTCATTCAAAACACATTGAATAATTTTAAGAGTATTTATGTTGATTTCTTTCACATTTTTTGTGAAAGCTGGAATTATCTGAATGCACTCACGCCATTTATTCTTGTCAAGTTTTGCATGTTTTTAAATTTTAAATATTTTGTCTGTTAATAAATAGAATGAGAGGAGATTTATATTATTATAAAAGCTGATGTTAACGATTTGTACTTTTATAACTAAAATCGCATGTGATACTTTTACATTACTTCAAGTAACCAGTTTTTTTATATTGCATGCTTTTTGAGTCTAACATAATTAAAATCTAATAGACTTTATTTTTTTTTTCTTATATCAACAGTTATTTTCCTGTTTAGTAAATCCTCAAAATATTGCTTCTTCTGGAATTATATGTATTTAATTTGGCAGGCCTATTTCAGAATTTGTATGTATAATTAGTTACTATACTTCATAATGTGCATTAAATATTCAACTTAAATATTTCTATTGAATTTTATATGAACACACTATTTAAAGATATTTTTCTTTTGATTAATTTAGCGAATTTTAGTTGGCATTCATAATTTGTTGATTGAAAGGAAAGTCTCATCTGATAATGATAGTTGACTGACTGTTCGATTATGTATATATATTTTTTTAATACATTAAATTTGAAAGTCAGGTGAAATTGCCAGATTTGTGTTTTAAAATGCTGTAATACAGTGGAATGAACTAATTCCTTGCCATCATTAACCTTTTTCTTACTTTGATTGTTTCAAACTTTTCTCTATGTTTAACTCTTCATTTAGTTATCATAGGGATTTATTATCAGTGTTTGTCTTTGTTTTGGGTGTCATTAATCCTCTTTTGAGAATTTTCTAACTTTTGAGTTGTTTTTAACTGCTCAAATTATCTTTTTCATTAATTTCCTCTGCAAAAGTGTAGAAATATTAACATTGTATATTAAAAATAGTACAATTTGCATGTAGCCTATTTTAATTTTTTTTCGAAATTAAAAAACAAATTCTGGCAACTTCACCTGCCTTGTATACTCCTCCTCTTGCTGGAGACTTAGATTTATTTTGGCTGGAAAGTTTCCAGAATTTGTTTTAGTTCAATATTAATTTTAAAGTTTATGTAAATTACTTCATTAATTTGCTTTAATAATTAAAAAGTGAATAAATTTAATCCTCTCGGCTAAAAATGTTCTCAGAAAGTATCAGACATGTAATTTATAACTTTCTTCCTTTTTAAATTTTAGTATGTTAAGAAGCTTTAGTCTCAACAATTTAGACTGTTAGCATTTGTGATGTTAAACATAAATTTTATTATGAGTATTCTTTCTATTATTATTTAATTAGCTAAAAATGTGTAAGTCTATTTCCTATAATTTTAGTCCTTTTTAATGATTTATTCAATTAATAAAATTATCTTTTTATATACATAAAGTAATTTTCATATTGAAATTTAGGATGTGATGGTAGTTGGTGAACCATCCTTGATGGGTGGAGAATTCGGAGATGAAGATGAACGCCTCATCACTCGACTAGAAAATACTCAATATGATCCTTCAGCTGCTGCTGCCAATGGATTAGAAGATGGAGATGAATTTTCTAGCAACCCTGTTGGTCCAGGACCCAATCCTGGTGGTGGACCACCCCCTCCATCATGGTCTGGAGGTCCTCCTAACCAACCACCTGAACGCAATCAGACAGGAGGACCTGGGTCTGTGCCTCAACAACAAAACCAAGAAGATAAAAAACCATCTCCAGCTATAAGCCAATAAAAACGATAAACATTTTGAGTGGAATTAAAATTTAACAAGAGAAATATGTGTTGTTGACAAAGATTTTGTGAAAAAGTATTAACAGCTCTTCCAAAACATTTTCAGTGTGGATCAGTTCTCATGAATTTTTAAGTGTGTTCTTCAAAAAAACGATGTAGCATAGCAGAGCAACATTTATTAGACATTGTATCCTCTCCTTGAATAGTGTTGTGGAACTCTTGTACAAATGCAAACCGAGGCCATCGTGTTTGTTGTTTTTATGGCAATTTTACTCTCCTCTCTGAAGGATTTTGTTTTTAAAATGGTGGCGAGATTTTATATTGTGGATGATTTTATTTTCATTGCAAAATTAAAGGATGTACATATTTCTCAATTACACTGCTGGTCACAGTCTTTTTCTGAAAATAATTGTATAATTTTTTTGTCACAGTTTAACAAGTTGGTACATTGTTAAATGAAAATCTGATACTTGTTTATTTTTATACAGTCACATCAGTTGCATTAATTATAATTGCTTTTACTTGCATGTTATTACTTTTTACATTCATTTCACATTGGAAATAACATCCTTTAGTTTTGCTATTATGCCATGTTGCATTTTTATAAATAAAAATGAATCTCTAGACCAAATATAAGTGTATTGTGTATTTATAACTGGCTTTTGTGCTATGATAACTTACAACAGCGTAGTGAATTTGTCTCAAAAATAAAAATTATTTTAAAAGTGTGCTCTGTTTATTATCAAATTGTGTAATTGTTTATTATTTTAAAGAAGTAATAAAAGTTGATTGATTAAAATTGATTTGTCACATAAAAACATACTCTGAACTAAAAAGAACAGACATTCATGACTAAAATATTCAGTTTGATTTCAGTTCATCTATAGAATATTCTAAAAGAATCGCGTTTTAATATTTTAATTTCTTCAATGTTTTTATCAAAGTGTTAAATTAGAATAGGTAACAATTACAGATTAACACTTATTGTTTTAAACTAAATTTATAATCTTTTAATATAGCATATTTTATTGGCATACAGTTTTCACTTCAGCTTCAAAAATGTTATAGTTTGTTAAACTCATTAATTATTACATAATAAAATAAAAACTATAAATTATCCCTTATTATGAATTTCCATTTATCAATTTCAAGGCATCCATTGTAAGTTGAAAAGAATTATAGAAATACATCGAATTTTTTCAAAACTAATCTGATTTTAATGCTGATCTTAATACTGTGAACGTAGTTCTTTATTATTAAAATGAATATTTTGATAAAATTTATCAAAAAACCTTTTTTTTGTGTAAAATGTATTGTTGGTAATAGATGAATGAGGTAATTTTCTTCAGAAAGTAATGCAATCTTTCCTATTATTTTTGTTTTCATGAATAGGAAGTGGAAAAAAAAAAAAAGAATTGTGCATAAGTTTGATTTTATTGGTCATAAAAAGGAAACTTTAGAAAATAATGACAAAAATCAAGTAAAACTCTGATTTAAAAAAAAAAAAATGTTTGAATGTGATTAGTATATTTGGCATTCTGGTTTACTAACTTCTAAAAATTGTTAGCTGTTCTGGAATTTTAAGTTTCTTTGGTAATATATCAATTCTACTAAGTCAGGTCCATGATATGAATGGAATTTCTTAGTTATCTTAAATATTTGTACCATGGATTTTATAGCCTGTGTTACATAAATCTATTTGAGAACTGTCTATGAATGCTAAATTTAACATTTTCAAGTTGAAAGCCTTGATTACCAGAAAGGATGTGCTGACATTTTTGCTTGAACGTATTTTTCAACTGATATATTCTAATCAAGCCAAGTAAATTATTTAAAAAATATTTGTTATAATTAAAAAATCTCGAAATAATTTTTAATTAATTTAAAAAAACATTTTCAGACTTGGCATTCTTCATAACTATATATTATTTTTCTTAATAGTTAATTACATAAAATATTAAAAGCCCATTAAATAGTGTAAAATAATTCTCAATTATCACAGTCCATGAACAATTATATTGTGTTTTAATGAACTGTTCACTGAGCCACAAGTTCTGATGTGTGTCCTATCAAGCAGTTTGTCTTTTTATATAATAAATTGAGTTTTGGATGCATTTTGTTAATTAAATGTTGTCACCTACAAATTGATTAAAAATTTCTGGAATTCAGCATAGCTGGTAGTGTTAGAAATTCTATCCTGAAAACATGAACTCTCTCAGTCTTTCACCAAACTTTTATATATCTATATATATACATATTTTTTTTGGATATGTCTCAAAATTTTCACATTTTTTTTTTAATTATGCATTCTTTTTTTTTTTTTTTTTTGGTGAATTTGATCACTAGTCAACTACTATTTATGGCTTATAATGTATACCAAATGATACTCCATGTTACATGAATTTTAATAATATGCTAATGATAATTTGAGGTCCCTCAAAATTGCAGAATTCTTGATATAAAAGGGTGCTCCAAGCATATTTCGAATTGTTTAGTTTTAAAAAGTGATTAATAATTTAAATGTGTTGTCATCAGCACAGCACCATGCTGGTGAGGATGGGCCTAATCATAGCGGTGAATATAAGGATGCCGATGTTGCTAACTTTTCCAATTAGCGGTCTTGGGCTGAAAAGTGCTGCTCTTGCTTCACTAATTTTATTTTTAACATGGAATTTCCATGATAAATTTTCGTTGATAGTTAATCCGAAATATACATCATTTTTGACACTTGGAATTTTCTTGTGCGTTGTACATGTATAAATCCTTTTTTCTCTTGAAATGTGTTCTTGGAGGTTTTATTATTAGAAGATTAGATTTTTCAGTATTCATTTCTATTTTCCATTGATAAAACTACTTCATACTACCAGAATATATACATCCCTATTTAGAAAAAAAAAAAAAAAAACTGATTGTTATTATAATATTTTAAGGGCTATGAAACACATTAAAATTGTCACTCATTCACCCAGGTGTTTCTATTATTTTAGTAACCACCTATATATTTAATTAAAATATTAACTAAGGAAAAAAATACTTTTTAATTTTCAGTTATAGGTTTTATTTCACAAACAATATTACAGTAAATAAGTTTATAGTCTTTTACATGGACGTTCTATTGTAGCGGACTTAGGCTAGTTATATGGTTAGCTAAGACAGTAGGAATCCAGCTCATTTCAATTGTTAAATCTAGATTAAATATTTATTCACAAGTTATTAATATTTAAAATGTCGATACCGATTGCTTACGAATCATCATCTATCAACTTGCGGGGTTCTGGAAAACTAAGTTCTACTAATCTAGAAAATTTCGCTCGTCAATCAGCGTTGCATCAATTGAGGCTGCTCACTTCGAGGAAGCCTCGTAAATCCAATCACTCCAGGATTCAAACAATTCATTTAGGCTACGGAAAAATCAGCAAAGACAACAGTCGTTTGAGTCACGTTCGATTCTCGAGGATGTTCAGCGATCCTCTCTAGAGCGTAAGGGATACTGGGAGTATCAGAACTGCGACAGGCAGCGGTCTTCGTCAGGTATCAGAGACTCCGGGCGTCTTCTCATTAGTTTCTCGGTCTCGTCTTTCTGCAGGACACTTCTCAAAATCAGAATCCAAGGTAAAAACCACAGGTGAAAGAAATCAATCAAAACCCAGCAGTAAGTGCAGCTTTTTATTTAGTTATTTTTAGTAGTTGTGAATTTAAAACGGAATTTAACTAGGCATGTTTTCATCGTTAAACGTGCTTATCAATTGTGAGATATTCAACTCTATCTCTATTAGTCCAGGGGATCTCATTCCTCCTATTTGGATGTTGGCGCAGGTTTTGTCGTGAATAGATTAGATTGTGATTTTTATCTCCCATTTTTCCAGCCATTCTTCTATGGCCTTTAGTTAGGTTGATGTGTTTATTATTATGGTTTGAGTCAGTAGATAATATGGCAGTGTCGTCCGTAAACAGTCACAGCATATTTTTGGGAAGTCGAGATATGTCATTTATGAATCCATTGAATAGGAAGGGACCCAACAGTGATCCTTGCGGGACTCTTGCCGAAATGAGTTTATATTGAAAACTGTCTTTATTTAGTTTAACAGCAAAAGTTTTATGGAACAAATAGTAATGAATTTGATTAGATAGTAAGGTGTATTTGAGGAGTTTGCATATTAGTTCACAGTGCCCCACCCAATCAATATCGAGAAAGCCTACCAGATATTTTTTTTATTAGCACTTCTCTTCGAGATTTTTTTAGTTGTTCTGAGCAATTAATGTGCTGTGAGCAGTTTTTTCGAAATCCAAATTTTAGGGGATTATGATATTGTTCTCATCATCGCGTTCAAGAAGTTTCACGGGTGTAAATGTTTCTGCTATTTTACCTACAGTTTGCAAAAATGATATAGGTCGAAAGCTTGAAAGGGACATGTTTACCTTGTTTGTGTAAAGGTATGATAACTGCCTTTTTCTCCAGAGAGTAGGGAAGTGCCCTTACTTAAAGATGTTGTTGATGATGGAGTTTAAATAACCAATCGCACAGATCGATATTTTTATTTGATTACTTTATTTGTTATTTTGTCATAACCAGAGCACTTTTTGGCTTTTAAATGGTGGATGAATTTTTCTATTTCTGATGTAGCTATGTCTTGGATTTCTTGATGGGAGAAATTTTCATTGTGAAAATAATTTTGTTATGAATTAGATTTGTAATAGCCTGGTCATTTTGAGTGTTTGGAAATTTTTTTGATTTGAACTGTTCTTCTTGAGAGTTTGACAGAGCCTCCGCTTTATCAATATTCGTAATGGCAATTTTGAGACAGGACCACAAGAGAACCACAGGAATAAGTTGGTCCAATAGATAAATGAGGTATCTAGCCAAAGGCCATTTACCTCTTTTTATAATTTTTAGAAGACTCCTAAGATATAAGGCATAATACTAATAAGATATAACACGTAATGACAGATTTGGTAGTAAGAGTTTTGTAACACATATCAATTACGGTTTAAGTCTCCCAAGAGTCTTTGCATAGTAATTTTATATAAAAAAATGTTTATTTCAAAATGAATAAACAAAACCTATACATAGTGATTATGCATAATATAAATTACAGAAAATCACTATATGTATATATACATATAGTGATTGGCCTATAGGCCAAGCGTTCAAGTCAAAATACAATAATATGCTTATTAAAAGAAAATAAATAAAATACTTATATTTAAAATAAAAAATATTGCATGAATTTAATTATATAGTAGAAATTATAAGAATTTTGTAGAACTCATTATTTAACTAAAAATGTATTCAATAATGCATTACATAATTATACAAGGTCCGGCTATTGATTTCCAAGACTCATGGAATAACTCAGAAGAAAAAAAAGTTAAACATATAACCATTTAATATGATTTGAAGTAATCTCCATCAGCCGTAATGCACGTCTTTACTTGGCTGTACAAATTTCGGAAAGAAGTTTTAAAGTCCTCTTTTGTGTTTAATAGTGACGTTACAGTTTTCTTGACGGTTTCGACAACCTGAAATCTTATTCCCTTCAGCGAATTTTTCAGCTTAGGAAACGGGAAAAAAGTCTGCGGGAGCTATATCTGGAGAGTTTAATGGATGCTGCATCTCAAGGACACCATACTGGACTAAGTACCGCCTCACAGGCAATGTGTGGCTATTCAATGAGCACTGTCATGTAACAGAAGCTGACTCTCATTTTGTTGAAAATGAGGCCTCACTCTACGAATTCGTTTCTGAAGTCGGCCAAGAACTTCTGTGTA
>JAPDSC010034556.1:0-12342 GCA_026290005.1 Latrodectus geometricus | reverse complement strand
AAAATATTACATATAAAGTTGTAATGTTGTATCTATGCAAACAGATTCAAAAGAAACACAGGGCACCTAAGAAAAGTATTGTTGTGAAACCAATGATCAGTTCTGAGCTAAGCTCAAGATGTCCACTGAGTTAAACTCAAGATCATCTGATAGACATGCAGTCAAACTCAGATGGTGAATATAAGTTCATGGTGGTGTATCAAGATTATTTAACTAAGTTTGTTCTGCTACGACCTTTGAAAACTAAGAGGGCTGAAGAAGTAGCGTATCACATTTTTTCAATATTTTTTACATTTGGTACTCCAGCAATATTGCAATCAGATAATGGTAGAGAATTCAGTAATCAAATCCTATCCGAAATATGCCCTATGTGGAAAGATGTTAAGATAGTTAATGGAAAGCCTCGTCACAGTCAAACACAAAGCTCAGTTGAAAGGCCCAATCAGGATACACAGAATATGCTAACTACATGGAGGAACAATAACAATACAAATAAATAATTAGAAGTTTATCCTTTGTTCAATTTGCAAAGATCACTACATACCACGAAGGAATACGTCAAAGTCCTTATGAAGTCATGTTTGAAAACGAAAGTATCGAAACTGAGGAACAACTTGAAGAAATCGCCAATACTTTTGAAACCGAAGAACAGCTTGAAAAAACTGGTAATACTTCTGAAAAAAATTTGAGTGGTGGTCAAACCGAAAACCAAATTCCAAAGAAAAATATTGAAGAGGACTTGCAATCCACTACGTTTTCACATCAAGTTCTGAATGAAAAACACGAGTTAATTTCTATAAAAATAACGGCCGCGAAAGAGAATCTTCTACTTCAAGCAACAAAAATGTTGCGAACCTCTCAAAATCATTTTCCTCCTGTTCAAATTAGTGATATTGTACGAATACAAGTCCTTTATGTCGGCCGTGATCGTACAAATAAAAATAATGTTTTAGCAATTTGTTGTTGGAATAGAAGAATCCAACTTCTATATGAGAATGAAAATGGTACCCTCAAGCAGCTTTACATACGTAATCAGTTCGAAATTTGTAAAGAAAAGCTTCTTTCCATAGATAAGATATCTTTTCAAGAAATTTCACTAATAGAAGTAGCTGCAGCAAATTTTAAAAGCGGTGAGCAAGGCTATACACGCTATCATTGCAAAAGGAAGTGTTCCACAAATAAATGCAGTTGTAAAAGCAAAGGCCTCTTGTACAATTTAAAGTGTCATAATAGTTAAACTTGTTGCAATAAATAAGATTTGATTCACATAATTTAGTAAGTTTTTTATTACTATTATTTTATTTTCTCATTTAGAACGTACTGTATAATTAAGTAAGTTTTTTACTTCTATCATTTTCCTTTCTCAATTTGAAAGTACCATGTGTTTCAAGTTCTTAGAGTTATTCCTTTCAGAAAAAGAGGCGAAAAAGTTATCGCGACTGAATTACGGAGAAAAAAATATAAATCTCGGACATGTTCAACATTCACCATCAGTGCATGGTGAATGTCGACATTCACTGGTGAAAGTTAAGTACTTATGATAACTTAAGGGATTTTGCTTGGCAATTTGGAATTAATGTGAGTAGTATATAGGGGAAAGAACCTGGCTCACTTTTGCGCTTGAGGGTTTCTGGCCCACTTTTGCGCTTGAGGGATTCTGGCCCAGGACAATTCTACCAGAATCCCTCAAGCGCAAAGGTGGGCCAGGTTCTGGCCCAGGACAATTCGACACGCGAATGCGCGATTGTTTTTTTAATAATAGAAAAAATTCACTTATGAATAATTGCTTTTCTTAACTCAATACCTGCAGATAGCATTAATTAGTATTGGTAAGAACAGCAGGCCATTTTCCACCGAGACCCGGAGTGGGGTAATGGCTTAATCTCGGTCGTTTTTTTTTGTTTACCCGGGGTTTCGCCGAAAAATCATAAACTGAAGTTTATGAAATATCAGCCCTATTCCCCGGGGAAGGACACTCTTCAACTTGATTTAGTAAGCAAAACTCTTCAACTTGATCATATAATAGTATAAATAATAATTAAAATATTTATCGGAAAAAAATTTCACTTACCTAGCCTCCCCGCCGTTGCGGAGGCATATTTGGATCTGTGTTCTGTCTCAGAGTTCTAAGTAGCCGAGCGATGACTTCTAGCCGTGACTCTGTGTTCGGCTGTCTTGGAACAGTTACCGAATTAGAGTTCCTATACCTCGCTCTTAAAGTTCTGTTGTACGAATCTTGATTATTCTCCATAACACTGTTTGATGGAAATGAAACACATTTTACTTAAATGCGCGAAAGGGGGGGGGGGTTCTACCCACATTACTAAATCTCATGTATCTTCCATTAGAGAAGAAAAATGCGTTGGCGCTGACGCCTACTTCAAGTTGTAAACTTTTACGAAGTTGGAATCCGAATTAGTGAGGATTATGTGGGAAAATAATACGTTGGTCGACAGTAGGAGTTTTTTTTCTACATGCCTTATTAGGTTTCACATCTCTTCCATTAAAGATAAAAAATGTTGTATTATAGCTACGACGCCCAAAATTCTAATGATTATTCAAGACTGACACAATTCTCAAAAACAAGTGCGAGTGGGATAATCTTAACCTAGAAATTAAATGCAGCGTAGGTGAATTAAATGCGTAGCAAACTTAAAAAAAGTTTTATTGTAAGATAAAAATTATTATATACGTTTTCTGAACAAGAGTCGATGGCTTAGAATCATAATACAAGCAAGATTCTAAACTATCGATTCTTTTTAAGTAAGCACAGAGATCACAGGTTCGAACTCCAGAGACTCTCCAAAAGAAAATATATAATTGTTACCCATGTAGATAAAAAAAAATGATATTTAGGAATATATAATTTATTTACATCCTATATTTTTAAAGAATAGGTTTTGTTCTTTTCAGAACATTTTCCTTAATTATTTTTTTTAAATTTTTTTGTTATTCATTTTTTATTTTTTACTTAATTGCGAGAAAGTATATAAACAGCGTATTTTTGGTTTTCGGAATAAAGTGGAAAAAGTATATGAAACTTTTGGAGCAAAATTATTTCGTTTCTCAATGTCGGCTTCGAAAGACAAAGATGTCGAAACAAATTTTATCTAATGCAGTGATATTACTAAGTGTTATAATTGTAGAATACATAATTTTTCTGATTTATTTGCAAGCGCAAACACCATCGGATCTATCTCAAAAAGTGAATATCACAAACACATCGTGCTTCGTTTCTAAGCATATAGGAAGAAAAATTTTTCTTCATATCTGCTTCAAAGATAAAGAACAAATATTCGATTTGCGATATTTTTTCTCCAACCAAACATTGAATCCAATTCCTGAGATTGTGGGAGTTCAATTAACAGAAAAAGAATTTAGAAAAGTTTGCGAAATGTGTTGACCTGTTACCGATCATGTTGCTTCGACTTAAATTTCCATCGTCGATGATCATTAATGGTCCCAGTCAAAGCGGAAAAACTCATTTAGTGCGGAAAATTGTTTCTGAGCAAATATACGAAGCACCGATAAAAAAAGTTGTATGGTGTTATAAAATCTTTCAACCCTGGTTTCACGAAGAAAGAAATATTAAATTCATAGCAGGTTTGCCAACAGAAGATGAACATTTTGATCTTTTGATTCTTGATGATCTTATGAACAATTTAACACCTGAGATATCGCAAATGTTTACTGTTGGATCTCATCATAAAAATTTCAGCATAATTTTAATAACACAAAACCTTTTTCCCCGCATTAGAATTGCTAGGGATATTAGTTTGAATGCTCACTATATAATACTTTTCCGAAACAACAGAGATCAATCGCAAATCGCTTGTTTTGGAAGACAAGTGTTTCCTAATCGTTCCAAATTATTTATGGAAGCCTATAAAAAGGCAACATCGGAAAAATATCACTTCTTACTAGTTGATTGCTTTCCAACAACGGATGAAGAATTAAGATTACGACAATCCATTTTTCCAGATCATAACGGTATAAATTGGGTATATGTGCCAGAAGAAAAATGAATAGAATTAAACGACATGTACATTTGTTGCATATTTTATCCGCCGCGAGTCCTAAACAGCGAAATGCTATATTGAAGACTGCCACCAACGAACAGATAAAAACACTGTGTGAAATATGTCAAAACATATTAAACGGGAATATCTCGAACCGATTGAATGTTCGAAATTTGTGTCGTTATAAACGAATCATTCGACAGCTAGCCGACAAAAACATTTCTATCGCTCGAAAACGCAAGATATTAACTGTTAACCAAAGAGGAGGATTTTTACCTCTCATCCTTCCAGGTGTTTTGAGTCTTATCGTAGGTGTAATAGGAAAAGCTATAGGAAAACGAATTTAAGAATGGCTAGAAAAAAGGCATTAGTTCCAAAAGAGCTTGTTTCAGAATACTATCAGCTGAACAAGCCTGAAATAAGAGTTGAAGATCAAATTTCAAAGTTATTGCACGAAGAAGAAACACCTGATGATGTGAAAGCTAAGCTATTAGCACACTGGATACCGAAATATCAGCGTTTAATGCAACCTCCTCCTCCTCCAAAACCGTTTGAGATTCCGAAGGAATTATTACAAGAACTAGAAACCCAGAAGGAAGAACTATCTGTACCTGTTCCTCCCAGAATGAATATGATTGCAAAATACATAGCATATGCAGTTCCGAAATCGAGAAAGAAGTATATCTTACCGATTTTAGAAAAACTGAGAGAAGTGAGTTACACATTTAACGATAGAAACGAATTGGAAAAAGAGGGGAAACCAGAATACAGAAGTAATGGAATTGATTTGTTCAGTTATTTAATGAGGAATGAAAAAGTTCCTAGACAACCGCCTCGAGGATTCAATACTCTTCTTCAGGGAATTTTAGACGCGAACATACCATTAGACTGGATTCACAATAAATATGTTCGAGATCATCTACTTCTCTCACAAGTAAACCCACAATATAAAGAACCAGGCTTCTCGCCAGAAACACCAAATATCGCTGAGAACTCTAATTCAAAGAGATTGACAACAGCGGAAAGATTATTGAAACTCTCGAATACTGATACTTCACCTGAAGCTCAAAAATGGACAAATTGGTCGGAAATAGGAATACGAGAGAGAGACAACAAAACTTCTCCTTCTCTCATAAACTGGGAGAGGTGGAAAGATTAAAAAAACTATACTATGATCCAAAGGAACCTGGTTCGTTTGGAGGTGTCAAGAGACTGTCAGAAGCTAGCGGTGTAAAGAAGAGTCGCGTTAGAAAATTTCTCTCTGGAGAAGATACTTATACACTTCATTTTCCTGTTCGCTATAAATTCCAAAGACGGAAAACAATTGCATACGGAGTGAACGAGTTGTGGCAAAGTGATTTGGTAGATCTACAAAAACTATCACGCTTTAACAATGGTTATCGATACCTCCTAACAATTATAGATGTTATGTCAAGATATTTAAGAGCAATTCCCATTAAAGACAAGAAAGCCCATACGATTGCTAAGGTGTTCAACAAAGTGTTCAAAGAGGCTAAGCCAAGAAATCTTCAAACAGATTTTGGGAAAGAGTATCACAATAAAACAGTTCGTGCACTGTTCAAGAAACATAATATCCATCACTATTCAACGAAAAGTGAAGCAAAATGTGCAATTTTGGAAAGAGCTCACAGAACACTACAAAATAAAATGTATCGTGTTTTCACATATCGAAATTCTTATAAATATTTAGACATTTTACCGTTGATAGTTGATTCTTACAACCATTCAGTTCATCGAAGTCATGGAATGGCGCCAGCCAAAGTCACACAAGCTGATGAGCCTCGCTTATATAAATCCTTGTACAATGTAGACTCTCCAGTCAAGTTTCGCTTTGCAGTTAACGATGTGGTAAGGATTTCAAAAGCAAGGAAAGTTTTTAAGAAAGGCTATCTTCCTGGATGGACTGAAGAAACGTTTAGAATTTACAAACGTTATCCAACAAACCCTCCTACATATGCATTGCAAGACCATTCTGGCAAGGAAATTACAGGAAGATTTTACACCGAAGAACTCGTTAAAATAAATAAGTCTGATAAGGATTTTTGGGCAATTGAAAAAATTATTCGTGCTAAGGGGAAAGGTGCTTCACAACAATTTTTGGTGAAGTGGGTTGGTTTCGACGATTCATTTAATTCTTGGATTAAAGCAGAATGGTTGAAATCCTGAATGACTTTCATGTTCTTCTACCTTCAAATGCTAGTATGAAATATTTTCCTAACAATACACCAGATCATTTTCGAACGAAATTAGCCAAACCTATCACTTTGATCGGAGAATGGGAATGTTGCTTAGCCGAAGCTACTCTTCCAGGAAAGTACTTTACAATTCAGTCTCGTTACAACGATTCTTATATCATTCAGAGAGAAATTGATGTAGAAATAGAAACATTACTACCAACATTTCATATTCCTCTCTACAATGAAGATCACTTAGACTTTGTAGAAGGAATAATGGCAAATATGAAAAAATATTTTATTGATCCTCCCCTAAAATTTACTTTGATTGAAAAGAGAAAGAAACTGAAAATTGAATTGAAACGAGGATGGGAATGGATTACAACAGCTGAAAAAGGAAGTCAGTTGCTAAGGTTGTTGAGCCTAGATCCAACAAAAGACGATATAACACCTAATAGTCCACTAGGATTTCTTGCTTATATTCATTATCGTTCTCCAAATAAAGAAGTTTTTAGAAATCAGGAAATTACACTGATTGCAAGAGAACCGATTGTAGACCAAACCTATGATATAATACTGGAAGATGGGGATTTAATAGAACAGATAAATAACAAATTAAAAGAAATATCGTTATCAAATAATATTAAAATTGAAAGCAATAATAACCAAGTAACAGTTTCGCTGCCATCGCATGTAAATATCGAACTCAGACGAAATTCCTGTCCTCGATTAATGACTGCATTAAACATATCTAATAACAGCTTCGTAATACGAGGAGAACAAACAAAAACACAATTTTCCTATACACAGCCTGCTACTTCATTAAAAGATGAAAAATTTCGCGTGATCAGTTATAAAGTTTTTCCGAGTATTCGTAAAGAGAATAGAACTGCCACATACAAAATATCTAGTGGTATGTATCGTGAAGCTAAAGATTTATTCAAAGAATTCAAATTCATAGCATTACAGTTATTGCCTGATTCTAAGGTGGGTTTACACGTTCCCCCAAACACCATAGTCACTTTTGCAGAAAAGCTTAGCGATTTGCTAGGATTTACTGCAAGAACATTTCATCAGGGTGGTTATAAATCTGATTATACTTTGGATTTACGCGCAGGTATTACAGAAATATATGTATACTGCGATATAGTATCACCTTCCTTGGTAGGAGATTCCTCAACATCTATTCTAAAAATTATCCCAGTGGCAAACGAAACTAATGATCAGATTGTTAAATATTTTTCTGTGCCGTTGTACTTCAGAGTAAAAAAACAATATTTTGATATTATTGAAATTCAATTGCGCACTAGCAGCGGTACTCCTATTAAATTCATATCGGGTAAAACAAACTTAGTTCTCTCTTTCAGAAAGAAATTTATATAAATCCAATGACATTCTCATCGATCTCCATATCTGCTTTCAACCATGTCGAAGCGCGGTCACAGGCTACAACCAGAACATTGTATTGCGTATTATTTAAATCAAACAGGCAATGCAGACCCTTACTTTTCTTCCCATTATCCCATTCAGAGAGGTTATGGCTTTTTCAGTAACTTGCGCCGATTTGCTTTACCGCTGATGATGCAAGCTGGAAAATATTTAGGAAAACGTTTATTGTCATCTGGTCGAAATATAATTGAAGATGTATCACAAGGAAAATCGCTTCGCAATGCTGCTAGAGATCAGTTTCGCCAAACAGGACGCGAAATAACAAGCGATGTTATTCGCAAATTAAGTGGAAAAGGTCTTAAAAGGAAGAAAACTATTAGAAAGCAACACTCGAAGCGTAGGAAATCAAATAAACCAGACGTATTTTCAGATCTCTAAAACATGGAAAATTGCTACTGCACAAAAAGCGAACTAGATCTTTTCGTTTCATCGCCTATTCAACTGGCGATTGATCATTCTTCATTTGTAGAAATACATCCGATTGCTTCCATTTCGGATAGCAATACAATTGAATTTCTTGTTACCGGGTTAGGAGATGCATATTTCGATTTATCGCATGTGTTTTTGAATGTTCAGGCGAAAATTTTGAAAGCTGATGGAACAAATTTTACAGAAAATGATCGATGCGGACCGATTAATTATTTGCTAAACACTATGTTTTCCGAATGCCACATCTCGCTTAACGATCGTAATATCTCTTCGGAAAGTAATTATCCTTACAAATCTTTTATACAAAGTGTTCTGTTTCATCCCCAATCTTCTCAACAGAATTTTTTGAGTGCTGGTTTGTTCTGCAAGGATACTGTCGGTGAATATGATGACACTAATTTGGGAGATACTGGAAAGAATGCTGGATTAAAACAGAGATGGAAACGGGTTAAAGAAGGCAAACTATTTGATATGTGCGGAATGCTTCATATTGACTTAGGAACTCAACCACGTCTTTTAATTAGCGGAACAACGATACGAATTCGTTTGTTAAAAGCAAAGGATGAATTTGCTCTCTTAGCTAACACTGGAAGTTATCGCTTACACATCGAAAATATAAGTCTGTTTATCAGAAAATGCGATGTATCGAGCTCAATTCTAGTTGGCCACGAAAAAGCATTAGAACAATCTCTGGTGCAAATGCCTTTCACAAGAATTGAGACTAAGACATTCACACTTAGTTCAGGATTGAAGAGTGTTATAATTCCTAATGCAATGAATGGAATTCTTCCCTCGCGTATGATTCTAGGATTAGTATCCAATTCTGCATTCAATGGAGATTTGAAGAAGAATCCGTTTAATTTCCAACATTATAATCTGAATTATATTTCGTTATCGGAGAACGGAGTTCAAATCCCTATGACAGCCTATACACCTTCTTATCAAAATAATCTGTATGCCCGAAACTATTTAAGTTTGTTCACAGACCTCGCTCAACACAATACTAATGTCACATTAGAAGAATATAAAGAGAATACTTGCTTGTATGTGTTCGATCTCACGCAAGATTTTTCTGCTAGCGATCCATTTATGAATATAGCCAGAAGCGGTGAAATATCGATTCACCTGAAATTCGATAGAGAACTATCGGAAACTGTTACATTAATAGTCTACATGGAAATGCAATCATTAATTGAAATTGACAAAAGTAGAAATATATTTGTTGACTATTAAATACTATGGACACGCAAACACTGTTAAGTTTAGCCCTCAGCGATCCTAAAATTAGAGGAACGTTTGGCGGAGTGTTTGCGAGTGATCTATTGCCCGAAACACGAGGATATTATCGATCATTTATTGTAAACACGCATCCTTCTACGAAGAAGGGAGAACATTGGCAAGCGATCTATTTTGACAACAACCGCAATGGCATTTTTTTTTGTTCTTATGGCACATTTCCGAAAGGAAACATTAAAAAATTTATTACTCAAAATTCCTCTAAAATAGAATGGAATTCGCATATATTACAACATCCTCGTACCAGCTCATGTGGACTTTTCTGTCTATTTTTTCTATGGCATGTGAATAGAAGATTACCTATTACGAGATTAACAGAAACAAATGTTTGCGAAAATGAACGAATTGTAACACGTTTTGCGCATCAACAATTTAAATTGATAAATCATTCAACATTGCTCTCCTCCAATCAACAATGTAAATCTTATCGAGAGGCGATATTAGAAAATCAAAAAAAAGAAAGATATTATAACAACGTCATAGCTAGCGAATTCAGATGATCGCTAGACATGGAGAGATTCGGATATGTTGTTATGGATCCTTGCTCCAGATGTGAGTATTTGTATATTCACAATACTCTCTATGATAATATTCTAGAGTGCACTGAAAATGCTCGACTTCATAAAACTTCTGCGGAGCCTGCGAAGATAATGTATTTCACTATATTGTCGAACACAGACATTGTTAAGTGTCTACATGATAATCAAACAGATGAAAAGCGATTTGGTTTCTGCCAACTGACAAAATATAATACTGCAGAGAAATACAATGTTTATTCTTCTCACAAGACTTTGTTTGAATCAGTTGTGGAGAGTATTTTAGCAACGAAAGGTGTTTCATGGAATGAACTCGCAGATTGTACAAATTTTGAAGCAAAATTTGGATACTTCAAACTACTAGACAATGATGAAATTGTTTTTTATTTGCATTGTTTGTAACAAATTAGAAATTTGCATTGTATATTAAATATTTTGTAACTTGTTGCTTAACATAATAAATATATTAAAATATAATAGTGTGTATCTCATTTTTTTTTTAGATTTAAAATAATTCTATTCTTGAAACATTTAATTTAAGAGTTATGATAGAGAAAAAAATGTTATAGATCAGGAGTATTCGGAATAAATTAACTTTGGAGGAAATTTAATAAATTGACCTTAAATGATACTTATGTTTTTTAAAACGCCTTTATGCAAATGGCTTATTACAATAAATTAACTTTGAAGAATATTCGTTAAAATGACCTAGAATCCCACTCATGTTTTTGTAACATAGTTGAAAGTACTTAATTTATGAGCAACCTACACTACTTTAACTTTCAGCTTGATAATTAAAATTCAGGAAAATTTTCTATAAAAACTCTCCTATGCTACTGACACATCAACATTTGCATTTGTGCATTAGTTCTCCGCTGATTTTCAACATGGATTGTGGTAAGTTGTTTTTCAGTTATTGCGTTTTCTCTCTATCTTACCAAATTTAAAAAATCTAAGTTGATAGTTATTTTGAAATACTTAAAATTAACTACGAAACTAAATTCTTTTATTTATTTTTTAAGCTAGAATAATAGATGATGAGGATTGCGCTCCTAAGAAAAAACCAAAAAAATTTGACTTAAACATCTCTACAGAAATTGAAACTAAAAACTCACAGATACCAAACTATTCTGTTTATTTGGGAAAAAACACTGCTCTTGAAATCAAACACTTTAGAAAACAACATTATTTATGCTTTCTAAAATATAACGAGGCTGGTGATATTAAGAACAGGTTTAATATTAATATTGATCAGATTCCAATAATGATTGTAGGATTGGAAAAAATTCAAGATTTTATAAAAACAAGAGAACTTGAACCTGATACTTGAGTAAGAATGTTAACAATAAGATTATAATTTAGATACATTTAAGTAATCAGAACAGAAAAAATAAATATGGCTAATATTATTTTTCAAGAATTGAACTCTGCATTCCATGGTTTTACTCGAACATTACGTGCAAGAACTAATTTTGATTCTGTAGAATCTGCTTATTCCGAACTCAGACCTGTGATTCATAATATTTTAAATACATCAACTGTTTTACGAATTCGTGTTATCATTTGCTTACACATTGTGTTTACAAAAATTTTAAGCGATGAATTAAACAACACACCAGTGTATCAAACTTATTATTTCTGCAGTAATGCCTTGCGCATTTTATCTGCTGCACAAATATTTTCCGTAATAGATGAGGGCTTTAGGAAAATTATGAATTCTGTTGATAATTTTACTAGAAACGGAAGCGGATGGCTTCTGCATAAAATCGATTTTGTAGATTTACACATTGGCAATTATGCCAAAATTATTGGTGGATGTGAAACGGTCAAACTACCGAATAAATTATCTAATAAAAAAGCGCTTTTATCTATCAATTGTATTAATAATAAATGCTTCATTTATTGCATATTAGCTGCGTTATTTCCTAAGCAAAAGAATGCTGGTCGCTGTAGCATATACAAAAAACATTTGCAAGCTGTTGATACAAAAATGTTAAAGTTTCCTGTCGAGATAGCAAACATCAAACTTTTTGAAAATGTAAATAAATTAAATATCAATGTTTTTGCTTTTGATGAAGGCATGATATATCCTCTTTACACTAGTTCTCAAAACTATAGAGAAATAGATTTGTTTCTCTATGAAAAGCATTATTATCTAATAAAAAATATAAACAAACTTTTGAAACATAAAAAGCATTTTAATTATTATTGCAAACGTTGTTTGAATGGATTTGTACGAAAACAGACTTTAATTGAACATCAAACTCTTTGCCTTCATAACAAGCCACAACGTGTTTCAATCCCTCAAAATCTGATTTTGAAATTTAAAAACATTAATAGATCTCTCAAACATCGTTTTGTGATGTTTGCTGACTTCGAATGCGCATTATCTAAGGTTTCGACTGTTACTCCAAATGA
>JAPDSC010034549.1:0-18451 GCA_026290005.1 Latrodectus geometricus | reverse complement strand
ATATATATATATATATATATATATAATTATTTAGAAGAACAATAAAAATCAAAGACAAGAGTAGGAATGCTATACAATACAAATAAGAAAAGGCATCGGAACATCGTTCTTCATTATGAGGGAGAAGGTAAACTACGCAAATAGAACACTCTTTTCTGATAAGCACATGTTACAAATGTCTTACAAGCGATTCCCTATATTCTTCATATTTTAAAATAAAATTAACAAGAAAATCATGATATTTACTATGAACAATTAATAGCTTAATTTGGTTTCTGTTGATGTTAAGATTAAGAGATGGAGTTAAGTTAAGTTAATATTGTATATTTTATTTAATGTGATTTAAAGAATTATTTTTCTCAGGAATGTTTTTTCTATTTACATAGTTTACCAACCCCCTCCTTATTTAGACATGGTCTCTTAGCCTTTTACTATTTGTATTGTATAGTTTTTCTTAAACGTTTTTATTTGTATAAATCTTCTTACTCTTTCTTTGGTTTTTGTTGTTTTTCAAGTTACATCTTGTATTACCTATATTGGCATTTTTCTCGTTAACTGCTTTTGTGCAGGTTAGAGGACTAATAATATATATTATATGGTGTTGTATTTTGTCATTATTTAGATTAGTGTTAAGTTTATATTTTTGAATGAATTTATTGTGATGATATTAGAAAAGATTTTTATATAACTTCAATACTTATTCATAGTTATCAACAAAAACTCCTGACTATGTAATTTAATATCATACTCCGTATTTATATGGGTATTTTGGTAATTAATAAATACTATTTATACTAACTTTGGGTCCAAATACTGAAAGGCGTAAAAGAATTGAAAGGACATACACCCATTTCATTTAAAAAATATAAGATGAACCGGGAAAACCTTTATAATTTGTATTTATTATTTGAAGATTTATTTCAAATATTTTTTATTTCAAAAATTCCAGATGTATATTGTGATATGTTCCTCTACATAAATCGCTTATTTTTTATTAAAATAGCTTCTTACTTAGAGAATTTAAAATAAAGTTTGATCAAATTCATCATTAAAAGACACACGTGTATTAAAATTGCATTTGTTGAATTTTAAAGATCTAGAAATGTAAGGTTTTTTATATATCACTGAAAATTTACCATAATTTTACTTTAGAAATAAAAAAATAATTATTAATAAAAGAAAATTACTTGTCTATCTCTCTAATAAAATAATTTTCTCTTATGTTCTTTATAACACATTTTTTTCACTTAATCGAGAAATGATTTTTCCTAATCAATTTAAAAATAAGCACTGAAAAATATCATGGTTATTTTCGAAGAATTTATGTGAACATATTTGTCCGAAAGGAATTCCAAACAAATAAACACAACCATGTTATTCAAAGAATTTTCATTACATTTCTAAGTTTACGAACAATCATTGTTCATTCATGTTTTGTAACCTGAAGCAACGAAAAGATATTCCCCTGTTTCAATTCATATCGATACGATTTTAAATTTCCAATATTTCAATGGATTCATTTTTAAAAATAAGTTCTTAACATTTCGACAAGTATCACTCTTGTGACGATTTTGAAATTGAAAACACGTCTCCCAGTGCCAAGTATCGAAAAGAATAGACGATATTTCAGCCCCTAGAGCATCAAACGGCGGCAAATTTTCAATCCAGGAAATAAATAGATAAATCATTGTCGACCTCAGGTGCGAGACGAATAGTACAAAAGAGATTTGGGGATTTCTTGAAGAACATCTGGTCCCTCGCAAAGCGATTTTTTATACTTTTCGGTCACTTTGGGGCATTGGCTGAACATGCCCACAATAATACCATCCATCAGCTTTAAGAGAGAAAGAAAAGGTAGGAAAAGTTTCACGTCCCACTCACTGCTTAGTTGGCAAACAGCCATTTCTCCAAAATTCTTCCCGTAATTTTTTAGAGCCTTTTAGAAAACTCTTAAATTCAAATATTTATTTGTAAGAGTGCTTGATATATATTCGAACAACGTTTTTTGTGTGTAAATATTTTTTCTCGTTCCCATTTGCTGCAGTAGATGTACTATGATAATTAGTTTAATAAGAATATACATACACTTGGATCAACTACTCTACGCTAATGAAAAATAATATATACACATTTAAAAAATGTATATAATTTACATATTCAATCGTTTTTCTTTACAAATAAAATAAAAAATGTCAATTTTTACATAATTATTTCTTATAACATATACAAAAATTGCAAGAGAAGATTAAAAAAAAACTCATTAAAAATATTATATTAGGGGCATCGAATGAATTAAATTTGTTTCAGAATGTTTACGGTATATAATATTTATTCCTTTACTTTTCGAATGCGTTAAAACTTACATTTTTAAGCACTGAGTTTAAATCACATCAAAAATTTTGATTTTAATCAAAGTTATATATGACATTACTTCAAAAATCAATAAAATGTAAATATATGTAAAATAAAATAACAGCATGTACTTAACGTGACAGAATTTTATGATTAATAAATCTCATGTCATTTTAAATTAAAAATATTATTTCACAAAATTTATTAAAAATATTTATCTTAGAAAATTAGAAATGGATTGCACATTGCAGTAATATTTTGCAGTAACAGTTAGGACTTTATTTCATTCTTCAATGTATTAAGCAACATGACGACCAAACAAATGAGAGCATTGATTGCTTGAAAACGAAAAAATATCTAAGAACAAAATAATTAACATCCCTATACCTCTGAATGAGCTCCAGCAGCTCAGTAGATTCATACCGCTTTTCATTAAGATCAGCAAAATGAAGCATTATTTTCTGCATGCAGTGATTGAAAGGATGAATACATTCACCCTCACTGGGTTATTGAAACTTCGTTTGTTGCGGAAATGTCCATATTAATCTGTGATGTTCAAATTCCTTCACCTGGTGTAGTATGGATTTAGTAAGACCTCGTCACCAAACTGTGGTTAAAAATTACTATGTCCATGGTGATAAGGTTAAAGGGTTTAGAACACTTACCTAAGATAGAATCCAGACTTCTCTTTCATTGCTATGTATGTATGTAGCTCTGAGTACTTTAGAAACATACATATGTCGGTAAGTATATCTAAAGTCAATTTCCTCCATAAAGAAATACAGTTGTGATTATGCATATGAATATGTTGCATGATATTCATCAGAAAAGGAAATCTTGTATTGCTTGAAATTTTAATCACTACTATGTTCTATTATATTTTGAACAAAAGCAGTATATTTTGAGAAGAAAAAGAATATACATCATTGTTTAAAAATATATTTGAATCAGATTTATGGTGCCGTCTAAATTTAAGCCATTAACTGTTGATATCTGTTCTAAATTTATTACTTTTACTCTTCTTTTGAGGTGTCATTGGAGCAGAGTTTATTTTTATTGATGACAATGCACGGCTACAGCGGATTCCTGTTGTTCAGCAATTATTGCAAAAGAAAGATATCACTAGAATAGATTATGATCCATACTCAGATGATTAAAATCCCATAGAAATGTGTGAGATGCTTTAAGATTATGCCTTGCGGCACGATTACATCATCCGGTTAACATCCAGAAATTGAAAAAGATGCAGACTGAGAAATGGTCAATCAGTCTTTGATCAAAGGAATCAAAGAAATGTTGGAAACCTTGTACCGAGAAAGGATAGATGGGGAGAAACAACAACTGCAGGATGGGAAGACCATAATCGATATTTAAGAAAACTAATCGATATAATAAGTTCAATAAAGTTATTTTGATTTGGTTCCATACTGTATTATTAATTTTTGTGCAAATATGCGTTCTAACAGTTTGAGTGCGAACTACATTTTATTTATGAATTTCATATCTCTCAGAGAATTATTGATAGAATTATGTCAGAAATTCATTTCACTCTTAAGTTTTGCAATAGTTTAAGATTCATCATCTATAAACTTAGTTACTGTAGAAAATATAGGCAGTATAAAATTATACTTAATGATAATTGAAAAACAGAGTTTGTTTGTAACAAATGAGATCATTTTGTAATTTTTATTTATTTCAAATTGTATTAAATAATGAAAAACACTCTTATTGTAGGAAAAGCATTCTAAGTAGTATCGACTATAATGATATTCAGAAAATTCTATAAAACTGGAAGTAAGTTAAAATACAAATCTTATTTTCCCTTTTTTTATTACTTTTATAACATTGAATACTTGAAACTAAAGAATAGTCATAAACATGTATTTAGAATTTTTGACATTATCGCTCAATCTAACTTGGATCTTTTTGCATAGAAAATACAAATTTTATGCAACATACTTTTATATTAAATATTATATTTGTCTTGTTTACATATCATTGTGGATGATAACAGGAATCAACCAACGAGTTGGGGGGGAAGTTATGAAATCTAAGGTTTGATTATTTGCTTTTCATAATAATCATGTGGTTATCACTTAATCAATATTTCTTACTGTTCTTTTGAAACAACATTTTAAAGAATGAATGATGTTTCAAGGCCAAACATATTTTATCGATTAATTCAATTAGAAAGTGTATATTATTTGGAGTACTTTAAATGATTTGAAGTTTATTAATTATTCATCAAGTAATCATAAAACTAACAAATTTAATCTAAATGTTAACAGTTTCTTGTTGAAAGTAACAATGTTTTGTTCAATAAGTTCAACTTTTCAGTTTTTCATATTTAAAATGATTATCTTTATAAATGATTGAAACATAATATTTCTTTCTCTAATGGTGGGCACTTGGGTGATTAGCCCCTTGCCATGAAAAGGCCAGAAACCGCTACTCATTTATCGTTACACAGTGGGCACCTGTAAACCAATTTACGGAGGTGATTATCACTACCTACGTCACACCACCACAATACTGTTTATAGGATGGTCCACATTCATCCATCATCTCAGAAAAGAATAAGAAACACAGAGAAAGAGAAAGTACATCTATGCCCGAGCCGGGATTCGAACCCAGGTTCTCCCTATTGAAACATAATATATGTAACGTGAAAAAATACTTAAAATGCTTTAGTTTAAAACATTTTTAAGGATTTTGAAATATTTTAATTTTTTTAAGATTTAGCATATTAAATTTCTAATTAATAGAACTACTAGCCCAGTATGTAATCATATTTATAAATTTGCTGTTCAAAATTTATGGAAAAGAATAAGTAATTTGAGTAAAATTCTAACTTAGTTATTAAATACACCATTCCTATTATGTATTATCAAAATATGTCTGCAAAACTTTTCTTGTTGCTGCAATTTTTATAAATTTTTCCTAATTCAATTCATTTTTATAATTCAGTTTATTACATAAATAAGATTGAAATTGCTTATTATGGGTAAAAACACAAAATATTTTCAAAAATGAGAAGCTTATTCTTTAATTTATAATTTTTGAAACAACAAATTATTTGTTAATTTTATTGCCTATAAATTTTAGATTTGATAAATCTAAAAATTTTATATCTAAATATAAACAACTTTAAATATTAATAATAATAATATACACATAACTGTATATTAATTTTAACTCAGAATTTTTCTTTACAATGTTTATTACTTACTTGTGAAACTCTAAAACAGTTTCTAGAAAGATCATGTATTATTTTAAAACATTTATATTTTACAGTGTTAAATGGATGGTATAATTTTGACTTTCTCTTAAATGTATAATATATTTTTAAGTACATAATACATATTGTAATATGCTTACTTAAATATTAAATATTAAGGTCATTTGCTACACTTTTGACATCTGAAGCTTATTGCTATACTCAAGAAACAGAATTTTGAAATGCAAAAAATAAAAATGGATTTATATGGAGTTGAAAAACACAAGTGATTTATTGCAGTGTGACACGAGAAGAAGATTTATCAGGAGTAAACAAATAGTTTTAATAATATACATTTACTTGAGATCTTTTGATTTCTCATTTCTAGCCGCAATGCAAGTTTGGACTCTCGTTAGAATACTACTTTTCTCATGTTGTATCACATATGAGAGTAATATGTTAGCACAAGCTTCTGTAATGCGTTCATCAAATTACTGCAATGTTTATGGAGGTTTGATATACCTCTCATTTTCGGATATTCCCAGCTCACTTTAGCTGATATCATAGGAAAAGCTCATTGGAGACATTTTTTTCAGACGCATCTACTTCTTGGACACATCTTAGAGACTTCCAAGTCCAATAATTTGATTCTCGAATTCCTCTTCGAACTATTGCTTCAAAGGAGAAGTCTTGTACATTGGCTAAACTTCGTATTAAAATAATAGATTCCTAAAAATGAATAAAAGCAGGTTCTCCACAATTACCTTCTACATAAATAGCAAATATCATACCTCCAATAAAGGAGCATCATAAAATAATTACCTAATCAATTATTAGTGCAAATTGCATACTAAATGTCAATATCAAAAGGTATTTGAGCTGGAAACTCGTTAAAATCTTGTATTTGCTAGATCTTGCTTGGTGCTTTTGCCATCCAAGAATGTTGGCATACTACGAAAAATTGGCATACTACATATTGGTATACTACGAAAAATTCGAGTTTATGAAGAAGATTTTATATAATATACTTAATTTAGTAAACTTTATTAAGACAATCATCACCAGAATGCAACCACAAGAATTTGAAATGTAGTCTGCTTACTTTTGAATAGCAAATGATTCAACTGTGACACATTATGGTGTCGTGCTTTGCCCAAAAAAAAAAATATTTATTCTCCTATGAAGTTTCCTGACACCATAGTGTACGAAATAGCAATTAAAAATGCATGTTTTAACGGTCCTACATATTTTCTTCATATCTAGAACGTCAATTATTTCTACATCGATGATTGCCTACAGCATTTTAAATTATTTTCTTCCCTATTCTATTCCATTTTCAAGATATGTATGACATCTCTGCAGTTTTCAACAGTCACAGTTTACCTTCATGTGGAGCCCTAAGTATTGTATAGCATATTCGCTTATAAGAAAATTATGAACTACGTAAATAACTTTAATGATAATACTACTTATTATTTTCTCATTACATACTGCTGTTTATTTGAAATTTTAAAATATCCAAGTTAGATCAAAAATAGTATTTTTGAAGCTTAAATAAAATTAGAAAGAAGGTAAAGCCACAAGAGAAGTGTTTTGCTACAATGTATAAGACATTTATGTAGTATTTTCATCTTTAAAAAAATAATTTAATTTTTAAAAAGAATACATTTTTCACTAAAGAAGGAATTAAATTAAGCTGAGGCTTTTAGTGATTTAATTGTTATATCTTAAAGTATATTTTGAACCCTTTCTTATTTCAAACTTAAAAGCTTTGAAAACTACTTTTAAATCAAATTTTAATCTTTTAAGCTTTTGAACATTTGTGTTTGTTTTTCAGGTTAAACCACATAGCTATTTTAAGTTAAAAATAAAAAAAATAAATAAATAAATAAATAAATAAAAAACGTTTTAAGAAAAGGATTCCAAAATCTGCTGAAAAAGCAGTTACTGCTGCCATGTTTCTTCTGAAATAAAATTCTATTTACTGTGTAGAGTATTTCTATAAAATAAAATTAAAGGATGAGCTAGACATAAAAAATTTAGTTAAAATCTAAAAAAGAGATTTTTCATAAAATCTATTTTACGCAATTAGAAAAAAAAATACGGAATACAAAAATTTAAAGTTTAAAAATAAAAATTTAAATTTACGCAATAAAATATTTTTATTGCGTAAATTTTAAAATTAAATTTCAAAATAATTTTTAAACAGTATTTAATATGTAATACCAATTATTTAAATTTTTTTGAATTTTTAGTGGTAATATTTTTTTAAATTTCCCTGAAAATTTATACTTTATAGATTTTCAAGTTGTAATAATTTATAAAAAAAATTAAAGTGTTTTATAAGTTGGAAAAAACAAATGAAATTAGTCTAAAGGTAAAACTAATGGTAAATTCTATTTCTGAGAGAAAATAAATATAAGATTAACATATTTTGCAAATGTCAAAAATATAAATTAAGCTCAAGTTGTGTGGCCTAAGCAATACCTTAATTTCATAAATAAAAAAAAATTATTTTTATATGCGATTTTTTTTAAGTAACCCAATACAAAATCAATGAAAATGATAAAATCTTTTTCAAACAATTGGATTGATAATAATTTTAAAAGTGCGGTAAGGACTTTTTAAAGTGAAGATATTACTTTCCTAAAGATACTAAACTATTTTCTTTCATTATATTGACTAGCATTAGTTTTACAATCAATTTGTTAATTTTTTTAATTCAATATTTACTTTAATTACTAAGATCTTCATCAATCAAATATTACATCCTATATTCTATAGACTTAAAAAATTATTTTGGACAAATTTTACCACTTATACTCGTACCTAATAAAATTTGAATTTTTTATGAAATAATGTTATTTCCACAGTGATTTATAAGTGGCTTTGAATGTCTTGTGATGAAGAATATCTTGCGATTAAAAGGAATTTAAATGTCATGTAATCTTCAATAAATTATAATTGAAATGTGTCATTATTAATATATATAGTTTTAGTGCCACAAATTATCAAGTAAATATTTGATCAAAGCTAAATTAAGATTTGGGGTACAAATTGAAATTAAACTTAACAAATACACATTTATTTTATTTATTATTTTTTTTACTTGATTTCTAAATGAGTGAAAATTTTATGGAGTAGAATCATTAGACACGCGCTCTTAGTCGATATAGTTATATATAAGTTTAATATTTCTAATTTATCAATAATCGGGATTGCTTTTTTGCATTGATATTTACCTATTCAAGAGAATGTGCTTTTACCAAACATAAAGATTTTATATTTTATTTTCATTTTCATCTATCGTATTTTAACAAAAGAATGTAGTTTCTCCTTAGTCGACTAAATAAATGTAAAATCACAATAATAACATATGTGCTACCAAAAGAATTTAATAAATAATTAAGTATAAATGTTTAGCAGGTAAATACAGATTAAAAATTTTCTAAAAATAAATTTCCTCCTATTCTTAATAAATTAGAAATAAATTAGAGCACAGGATATAGCTACGCTGAATTTAAATCGGAGATTTCAGATAAAAAAGTGAATTGCTAGCACAATCTACTTATATATTATCCTTTCACTATATTGTTAGCTTTATGAGTTTATTTTCTCTATAAGATAATACATTGTTAATCTTTGTTTAATTTTATTAACGATTGTAAAATTACATGATCAAATTAAATTCGAATCTATTGAAAATCTTTCAGTTATAATTTGATTTCTCATTATAAATTTCCTATTTAGAAATTGAAACATTTCACAAACATAGTTCATTCCTCCCAATGTAACTGATTATTTAAGCCAAATATTTTTAGTGTAAATTAAGATATGTAGAACTGCATAAAATACGTTTTTAACATCAGTTATTTCCAACAATTTGATGCAATTCTTTGCAAACGTATTTTTCTTCGGAAAATTAAAGAACAACAGTAATAAATCATTTAATTATATCCAATTAGGAGAGAATTAAAATCATTTGATATTTCATATCTATTTGAGGAAAGCTAGGATATTTTGTGAGATTATTTAACTATTTCTTGGGCGCTAAAAGACATACATTTACATCCAATAGTTAACATTTCAATGACATTGAAATGCACTGAAACTTATTTTTCAGAAAACCATTTCAATCATAATGAATCATATTTTTGAGCTTCTTTTTTTATTTATTTTGTTTCTTAGAAGAGGTTAATTGTATTATTTGAGAGATGAAACAGACATTTGATTTAAATCAATATAGGTGACACAGCTGCTGACTCAACTTCTTAGCAAGGAACTGTTTCTGGATGGCAAGAAATCTTTTACGAATATCTTTCCTAAGAGGTTGTTCCATATGATCATTCCTCATTTGATTGAATCCGCAATGGAAGTAGATTTCTATAACAGCTACACGTATTTGAACACACTTTTTTTAAGAATGATTTGTCTGTATTTATCTTTTTTGATAATAATTGACAGGTGTGACAAATTTAAAGGCTATTTTATATGATATGAGATTACACAGTATTTTCCTTCTGATTAGGTTATTTCATATCATTATCCAAAAGTGAATATAAGAAATATTCTCTCTAGTATCGATAGAAAAATATGTGATAAGAATTATGGGAGTTCTTTCCATTCTGGTTTGACAATTAATTGATGATTCGAGTCGTTAATTTAGTTCACGATTGAATCACTCATGTACCACAGATTTTATAAAATCGTTTCACAACTCTTATTTTATCTTAATTTATGTATTATTTTACCTATAAAAATGTTTAACTTCCCAGTTAATTCATCTAATCAATAATATACTTAAAACAATTCAATAACTTAATTGCTTTAAGTCCTTAAAAATCAATGATTTGAAATAAGAGCCTTTGTATTAAATTTCATTTGAATAATTTGTTAAAGCAAAAGGAATTGCACAGCATTTCTTAAATTTTATATTTTTTATTTACCATCTTAAGAAAAATTAAAATTTAAATACAAATTAATATTTCCAGTGTGATAAGAATGGCACATTTTTAATTTATTTATTTCCTGTGATGTTACATACCTTAATTAATAAAGCCAATAAGTATTAAATAGACTATAAAGGAATTATTTTGTTCTGTTTTTGATATTTTTTCATATTTTCTCAATTCAATTACGTCAATTCTTTTATTATTACTATTTTTTTAAAAATATTTTTAAAAAATGTTCCTATACAAATGAAATACAAATAAAGTGTAATTAAAATTGAATTTATTTATACTTTTTTGTGTGTGACGCTTGTTTCTAATTTTGGATAAAATTTTAACAGCTTTCATTACCATCAGTAAAATAATCAATGTGCTTTAACACAAATATGTTTCGAATTATTTTTCTTTAGAGTATATTGTTTAAATAAACAATGTATGCAAAGAAAGAGTTTGTATCTTGCTAACATGCTTAAAGTTATAAGAAGTCGTTTCCAAATATATTAACAAAACTATTTGATGTGAGTAAATATATAAATATTTCTTTAATAAAAAATGTTAATTTAATAATTGTAACTTTTTATGTTCAGTGTACTTCAAACGAATTGTTTGATATTCAGCAAATTCATATTATTTTAATTCATATATCATAATATATAATTTCCAATGTATAATGCATTAACATGCATTATAAATTGGAAACATAGATCAAATTTTCAATTTGATTATAAAAGTTTTCAATTAAGTTATAATCTATAAAATTCAATTAAAATAATTAAATTATTTTATTCAGTTGTAAGTCAGGGCTCTTATTTATGAAATATGTTAAAATGCTTAAGTTTGATACAAATCAATGACATATAATTTACTTATATAATTGATATGCAGTTCTTATCCATGATATTTTGTAGTTCCAACTATTTGATAAAAAAATATTATGGATATTTTTAAAATTGCCTTTCCTTCAGAAAATGTAATTTGAATTAGTTTTCAGTATATAGCATTTTCAAAACATAGGTTAAGTACTTTACCAAAATTTTATTAACGGAGTAATTTAATTTCATAGATCCAAGAGACCATCAAGAAGTTGGTGAATAAGAAATAAGCAAAGAACATTTTTTCAGCAAAGAAAAGAAATCAATACTTAAAGTTAGCTAAAGAATTTTAGGAATATCAGGGCAATTGAAAAGCATACATGATTGAACAATAAAGAATGCTGAAAAGAATTTTCTTCCTTTTTGGAGAAGTATTCATTTACTGAACAATGATACTCCTTTTTGTCCTCTGTATTTGGAGTCAGTGTATAAAAATCAATGTCTCTTCTGAATAAGAGCTAATGAAGCTTGATATGGCTGATAATCCAGACAGGGTATTTATTTCTGCTTTTTAGAATACTCTAGTTTTGTATTGGATAAAAGAAGAAAAACTGCAATACCAATGTTGTCTTGGAAACATGTCACTCTGAAAGATGTTTTTTCTAGTCAAATGTATGAATAAAAGCTGCACAATAAAGGTATTCAACATTTATACAGAGACTATTACAAATTAATATAAAGAAGAAAAAAAATAATGTATATATTTAGTTTCTCAGTGTTTTTCACAGAATTTGCTTAAAAAATGTATTCACGTAAAAATTCGAAATATTTTAAAATTTAGTTTAAATGTTACTTTTACATCCAAATATTTATATCATGGTTAATAAGATTTTCTATGACAAATATACGTTAGCATGTTTTCAAAAATGTATTTTAAACAGCCATAGTCATCTTTCAAACCCAAAATACATAAAATTCTACTATAGAAGTCATGTAGTATACATATGAGTCTTGATAATTAACTAAATATCTTGAAAAGTGTAGTAACATTTAAACACAAAATTTATAAAAAAAAAATTGGATAATTGGAACAATTGTGCATGGATATAAATGTTTCCTCAGAAAGTCTTTCGAAAATATTGGCAACCTGATATCAAGATTAGAAAACACTACAGTGATCAAATCTACATCAATTATACATAATTGAAGGCTCAGTTGAATAAAAAGCTCTTACATTAACCAAACTTGTAAAACCAGAACGCAATAGAGAGGCTAAAGGTTAAGTGACTCTATAATCTTTAAGTGATTATTAAGTGACTCTATCTCATTGAAAGTAATAAAATACTTCTACAAGAAATTCTAGAAAAATTTCTTTGACCATAACAAGATGGCGTAAACTGTTCGGACGACGTTTCTCAGCTGCACTCGGTTGTGTCAAAATAAAGATTTATAACAATAATGAATCCATGTGTTATGCAAAATACGTTGCACACATATTATGAATTTTAAATATTAACTATTCAATAAATATAATCATATTTCACCTAAATGTAAAAAAAATAAAATAAAATAAACCAAAAAATTTTAAATTCTAGTTAAAATATTTTTTTAAAAGTATACAATGTGATTAAATTTGCCAAGAAAAAATGCTAACGGTTTGAATATTTGATAAATAGGATCACTTATTTGTTGAGTTTGCGTGCATTTGGAAAATCTTTCAAACTATGAGAACTGGTATCAGAAAGGATAGTGGTGGCTGCTCTAAAAATATTTGCAGTAGATTAAAAAAATTTAATCTTTCACCAAAAAGAGCTCGAAGCCAATCAGGAAGCACCATTGCTCAGCAAGTATGTAACTTGGTGACAATGGTCGAAGATTACTGTGTATGGTCACTTTCACAAATGTGATCTATTCTTTCTTTATCTTGAACGTTGCAACACTCTGAAAGTTGGCCTTCAACACCACTATTTTAAGTTGTGCAATAAGCACGAAAACTGAACATATCATTGGATATTTGTACTCATTACAGAGGAGAATCACTTCAGTATCACAAGCTACTCCAAGCTTCAATTGATTTGAAACTTGCTTGAATACGATTTCATTGAAGAAACAACTCAGAGAGGGATTATATTGTTTGTCCTGAAAATGTTGTCTTGAATGCCTTTGGGTTATTTGTCAGACTGAGCTCCATGTTTCTGGCAAAGGTTCTGCAACTGGAAATAACTATTGTAATGAGTTGATAATCCAATATATGGGTCTTATTCCAGGTGCGGTTGGACTAAACTTCATTTTTATGGTTCACAGGCACAGCCGCATTATACTTCTGGTGTTCATCAACTATTAGAAAGGGATGGCATCACTCGAATGGATTGGATATCCTTGAAATCGAAAAAAAAAACCATCCTCAAATTTAAATGTCATAAAATATGTGTCCAATGCTTTAACGAGGTACCTTCTGCCAAAATATTTTCTTCAAAATAATTCCCTACAAGTAAAACACATGTTAACTGGGGAATGATTACTCTCACCTCAAAAATTGAAGTATAATTTGGTACTGAGTATTGACAGACAGTGCAAAGCAACCAATAAAGTAGGAGGAAGGTATATCCCATTATAAATGATATCTCATTGTTATTCCTCTTTCACAAACAATTATACCTAACAATGTAATGAATTCAATAATGTATTTTCTGATTCCATGCTGTAAAATTTAAATTCATTTTTGTGAAATTGTGTTTCTGTTATCGTTTAAGTGCAAAAGGAATTTTTTTCAATTTTAAATCTCAGGTTTCTCAGATGATTTCTTGTGAAGTTATGGGTAATTTATATATATATATATATATATATATATATATATATATATTTAATTAATTTGCATAGTTTACTTTATATGACTATAACTATAAGTCAGTAAGCAATTCCATTAACAGAAATTAAAACGAAAGTTACAGCGAATACTTCTAATACATGCATTATTCTCAAGAATTTGTATGTATTATTATTTATAATCATTGCAAGGTTGTTTCAGGATGAGTATCTTTGTAAAAGAAAATCGAGTTACACAATTAATTTTCTTGTCAATTTAGCAGTTTACTTTTTACATAACTAATAATTTTAATAACCTAGAAATTGGGAGTAATTAAGTAAATATATGATTTGCTACAAAGTAAATTTATTTCCCAAATATTTAGATGATATTTGTGTTCCATTCTGCCATTAAACTTTCCAATATAAACCATAAAAGTACACAAATATCTCCATGATCGACAATAGACCACAATATCTCTTTTTAAATTTTTTGTCAAGAATGTTCTATGATTAACATCAGCTTTAGAACATCTTATTTATTTTCATCTGAAAAAATTACATAAATTTTGTATCTTTTAAACATATTCCTTCGTAATTTTAACATACTTCTTTCAAATATAAAACATAACAGCTTTGATTAGCAGACCGCTAATGTTAAGCTATTATTATTATTATTTTAATAATTATCTATACTATGTTTAAAATAGTATATTTTTTTTTTTAAAAAATTTATATTATTACATACGGCGCACACTCACTGGTTGCATTCTTCTTTATACCACTGGAGTTCTGATTCCGTTAACACTTGAGTTCTCGCAATTTTGTGTGGCGGAAACATTACCAGTGAATTCGCATCACACCCCACTTGTACTCTGTTAAGAGTACACCAACTGATAGTAACAAACAATATAACACATATAACATATAACACAAAATTACACAATATAACACATATCACAATATAATACAAAATGTTTTAAATTCGGATCATTCAAAATTTGAGAAAAGTCCCTCAAAATATTATCTACAGTTCTAAAACTCTTAGCATTGTCTGAAATGATGACCCTACAATTTCCTATTCTTGCCAAAAACCGTCTTTAGGACAAAATAAAGCTTTTAACAGACATGCCAGTTATCAATTCTATGTGCAAGGCTCTCGTGACCCCACATGTGAATAAAGCTATATAGGATTTTTGTTGAGTGTTCCCCAAACGAATAAAAACTGGACCAGTGAAATCAATTCCTGACACTGTAAATGAGAGACTTTCAAGTACTCTAGTTTTAAGCAACTGAGCAGTTATTTGCTTAGCAGGCTTTACAGAATATCTATTACATATCAAACATGATTTTAAGACACCTTTCACTACTTGTCTACCCTTTGGAATCCAATATTTGTTTTTAATTTGAGCAAGAGTTGCTGACACCCTACTATGACAAATTTTGTTATGTTCTCTTAAAATTAACAATTTAGTAAATCTGGAATGTCTTGGTAGAATATTGGATGAATTTCATCGTTTGATAATCTACTTTCTTCGAGTCTACCTCTCACCCGCAAAACATGGTTTTAATCACAAAATGGGGCTAATTTAAAAAGAGAAGATACCTTTAAAATATGTTTACTCTTTTCAAGACATTCTAATTTGGAAGAGTAGACTACCCTTTGTTCATATTTAATCAATTCTAATTCTGCACGAATAAGTTCCATTGCAGTATAAGGCCCCATTTTAACCTGCTGCTTCTTCAGTTTACTCACAAATCTTTTGACCAATGCAGTAATTTTCAAAACCTTTGTAAGGCTACTATAGTTATTTAAATCAAAAATGAATTGAGCATCCTTAATAATACATTCGTTTTGACTTATATTTTCACATTCCTTTAGTAATTCTAAATCCCCAGAAGGATTTTCAATTTGAGGTTTGAAAGGCCAAAATTCACAAGGTAGACTCAACCAAGGTGGTCCTTCCCACCATAAGACATTTTTCGCTAAATCACCGCCAGAAATGCCTCTAGAAAGGATGTCTGCTGGGTTTTCCTTTCCGGGGAAGTGAGCCCAGTTATTGCGATCTGTTAAATGTTGGGTTTCTTCCACTCTGTATTTAACAAAAGTTTTAAACTTAGTAGAATTACTTTGAATCCAACATAAAGTTATAGTAGAGTCAGTCCAGAAAAAAGAAGAAATGTTACACTTATTGAAGCATTTACCTACTTGATGGGTTAATCGTGAAGACAAAAGAGCTCCCATTAACTCAAGTCTAGGCAATGTATTTCCCTTTAATGGAGCTACACGACTCTTGCAACAGATAAAGCTAACAAAAATATTACCATCAGTTGATATGGCTCTAAGATACAGCACATCTCCATAATCTAACATAGATGAATCTGAAAAAGAATGAATTGTTAGTTTTATATCTCCTTTTATCTGTTTAATAAATTAGGGTTTATCTAATTTTATCTGTTTAACACTTCTTGCTTATTTTATAATATTGTTTTTAAATTAATTTTTCATTGAACTATCTCAATAGTCTTCGGTTTAAATAATAAAACTAACTTTTCAGACATTTTTATAATTGATATTTTAATGTTTTTTACTATAATTAGACACATTAAAAATAATTTTTCACTCATCTTCAATTCTGCCCACACCTTTCAAAACCATTTTTGTTTGAATATATAACACATTAATAAAACAGCGTGTTTAAATTTATTGTAGAAAAGAAATGCATCACTTTATTGTTGTTGTTTTGTGGCAGCTTGTCTGGCAATATGGGGTACACTGCTCCACTTTTCCAACTGATCTGTAATTTGATGTGGAGTCCGATTTTCTCAATACACACATGCCATAGGCACCCGTTTTTAAGGTAGGCAACCTTTATTACAAGGGAAGGACAAAGACAAGAGAGCGAGAAGAACATCCATGAGCAAATCGGGATTTTAAATCAGGACCTCCAAATCCGCATTCAAACACGCTGACCATTAGTCAGAATCAGCAACAATGCGTCACTTTAAATTTGCATTTTAGAATGTAAATAAAATATGAAACTATTCTTAAAAGAAAAAGGAAAATACAACTTATTTTAAAATTCCAATCTGCTTTTGGTGATTTTCATTATGATTTTTTAATTTAAACTCACAGTTAATCATGTCATGGATTTTTATAGCAAATAAATTGAATAACTATATGTTTAAATTTTTATTTCCTTTTACAAAATAGGAGGGGAAAAAATTGTTTTATGGAGCATAATATCCTCAAATATTATTTTCCTGCTCATAAATTTATAAAAAGAAAATGAAGATGGATTTTTTTATATAATAAGACATTTACTTGAAAATATTATATGGTATTATTAATTATTATGACTAATGTCTTTTTGGAAAAAAGACATTTTTGATGAAATAGTTCGCTTAGAACTGATTTTATTTAATATATAATTCTATTTCACTTAATATGTAAGCATTTGTCTATATTTTTTTACCTGGAAAATTCAAAGTGCATCATGTTATTTTTGTATTAAAATACCAATTAAGGTTTAACTTAATAATAGTGCATAAGAATTCAGATAATTTTTAGCAGTTCACTTGTTCTTATTATTGTTAAAAATTAAATCTTAATTAAATTAAAATTTTAAATTTTAGCACAGAGTATATTTATTGAAATTACAAAAATTGCGAGTATAAAACTCTGCATAAAACTACATTCATAATGAAGCCTGAATAGAACGTATATGATATAATTTACATAAATATTTAATAGATATGCATAATCGTTCACGTGGATGTTTGGAAAATATGAAGATAAATATTGCACAGCTAAAATTATGTATGATATTAAAAGTGGGAGTTATTAAGTCAATAAACTCAAGCATTCCATGTAATATACCTCTATCTTCATTAGACAATACGTTGTAACTTTGAAACAATTGAAAAAAATTAATTCTTTCTTAATTCTTTTTATTTGACATAATATAACAAAATTAATAAATATTTTCTAACTATTTATTAATATTTTTTCGTTTTCGTAACTATATTTTTATGGCAATAATCTGAGACTAATATGCTCGTTCTGGTGTAAATGGATATGTAGAAGACTGATTTGTAGCCCGGAAAGTCCGATTACGATCTTCATTCATCACGTGACCAATACATGACGTTACAATGGCAGGTTCAGCCTTCCGTAAGTGATCAATGATTGTGATGTTAGCTCATATCTTGTAGGCACTCCCTATAATGAACAATTTGATTTCCTTAGAATATATGCCATAATTGTTGTTTTATTTTATTTTTTTGACACAGTTGAAGTCAACTGTTTGTTATTT
>JAPDSC010034533.1:0-11463 GCA_026290005.1 Latrodectus geometricus | reverse complement strand
TATACAATGTAAAATTAATAAAATTATAATAGAATTATTGTTCTATTATAATTTTATTAATTTTATGTTCTTATTATTCTTTTAATCGTGTCAAGCTATTTCTAACACAAGAATTTATTTGCATTTTGAAATTATTAATTTTCATTTCTACAATCTTTGTTCCCCATAATTGCCTCTATTATCCATTTCAGAAGCCCATAATATATTGCTGAATATAATTCTGTAGCTTACCACCAATCAATATCACAATAGATTCCATGAAATAATTTATCATGCAGTGTCTATGTCAGTGAATGTTTGAGATACAATTCCTTTTGTCTGAAAATAAAGGCCTGAGAATTCTAAAACTGAATTATCATTGGGTTTGACGGTTTTCTGTGTATACACATTGGTAATTGTTAAAATGAATTTCTTTTTGCATGAATTTAATAGCAACATTTCTATATAAAGACATTATGGTTATGATAAATAATATTATATTATTAGGAAAATTAAATTTTCTTTTTTAATTTCCCACTTATACTCAGCACTATTTAAAATCATTATTTTACGCATAATAAAATTTAAACTTATTAAAATATTAAGTTATTTTAAAATAAATTAGGATTTAGGTATTTAAAATATTTTTATGTGTGAAAAATAAAATACTATCTATTGGTTGCTCCTAAAATATAGAACAAAAATACTCCAAATGAACATTTAGAATAAACAAGCTGTTTGATATTGTACTTATCATTGTAAGTAACTAATTAGTGCTTGAATTTAGCTTATTGACTAAGCTGAACTTTGATGATAGTCGTAGAAGAGCCTTATATTAAATTTTGCACACTTATAAAGATAAATGAGTTTCGAATAATGTAATGTATAATATCAAAATATGCTTCCCAATTATTATAGTCTTATTTATAATTCCATATTATTTCATGTATTTCATGTACAAACCAAAAAATATTGTTGAATTAAATAGTCTCTTTTGTAAAAACATCAAAGTATCAAGAAATAGTGGTTGTTTTTAATGAAACTAAATATGTATACAGCTCATGGATAGAAAATGAAACGATAAAAAATTCAAAGCCATAGGGTCAGGGTACGGTTCATGATTACAGCTTGATTGTTTAAATCAGTAGTTGGTAGAACCTCACCTAGCGGCGAAACTTGCTTGATATGTCTGGGTAAAAGTGATATGATACCCTCTACCATCCATTAGCCAGATATTGCTCCAGATCTGCGAACGTTTGGAGTGTACTAATTAGACTCTCTACCATGTTCCAAACCTATTGGATTGATGAAATGTTGGCTATTTTTGCTGGACATGGAAGAGTATCAGTGACACGAAAGCCTACAATAAGGCAGTATAGACATATGCGAGAGGTATAGAATCTGTTACATGTCGGTATACTGCAGTATTTTGTTTTAAACTGTTACCCGAAGGACGTAAACTTATCAAATTAAGGTAATATGCTGAAGAATAATATAACCGGGGCCATGAAGGGTAATATAACCGGCCCCAGGATGGTATTAATATATCATTGATCTTTTAAAGATGTATGGAGGATGACCAAAGATGGCAAACTGACATATGAGATACCAACGTAAGCCATCACAACTTGTGATGGCACACACACTGTATGCTTTTAAATGATAGGGTAAGTGAAATTACTGTCCCTAGCTAGGCCAGACAAGAAGACAATAATCATCTGTTTTAATATTAAAGCGGGATCAGCCGCTAATCACTAGGCCATGCCAGTTTGATGACAACCATGACGATCAGCTGCAGCTTCATGTTACACAAGCACACCACTCTTGACAGTTCTCTTTATGTTTTTGGTTCCTAGGCAGACGTCTTAGAATAGTTGGATACGTAGAATCACTTCAGCCTAACATCATTAAATAGTGGAAGGTATTTTACGGTATCATAAATAACAGAACCAATTCCCCCTAAGGCATATGGTAAACCACATGGGGTTATAGAAGAGGTTGTAATAAGTTGACTAGTGAATAATGACACCGTTTGAGTATTTCGGCCCTATTGAACAATCCTCCTATCCTGTCTCGCATTCGCGTACTTTGGCCATAAAGAGTCGACCTAATCGATAAGTTTCTCCCACCAAACATGACTGCCAACAATTTTGGACAGTTGTGTCTGAATATTACAGGTGACAACCCATTTCTCGATATGACCACTCAGTTTCATATATACCGATAATGCGACCATGTTTGAAACCCTTCAGATATATTTGAGGTCTGTAGTATATATAATATAAATATATATATATGTGTAATGTTTATTTTAAATATAACATATAATGTGATTACATGATTTGTTATTTCATTTAGAAATCAAAGTGGTGAAAACGAGAAAAGAAAAAAAAATTCCACATTTATATTACCAGTTTTATACTTTGAGAGTTGCACAGTAAAAATTCACAGTATGACAGGAATTTATGTTCATTGCCTTTAAAATTTTATCCTTTCCATGTTTGTTTAAGATATTTTTGCCTACGAAATTTTACCACAATTAGAGAAATTTTTCTTGCTGCTTCGATTTTTTTGACAAAAAAATTGTATATATTCATTACTTAATTTGAAGCCTTTAGGATATTATTAATGTAATTAATTGAAATATAAGATATAACAGAAAGGATTCTACAATCTTATATATCATAATTATAGATAAATCCATATATTACATTTATTAACTTTATTGTTTTTTCTTAATATAAATTGAGGTTGGTTTGGAGACATGTTTAAAAAACAAACAGCATAATTTAAGTTTAGAGATATACAAAAAGTAATGACAAATAAGGAACTAAAAAACTGTTAGAAATAATTTTATTATTTATTATTACTTATATATGTGTGTATTTTTTAAACAGGATATAATAATAAATGTAATTTTTAAAACTTTAACATACAGACAAGAAAAACAACTGAAAAGACCCTAAAGTACTTATAGTAATGAGAGAATATAATTTCCAAAAATTGGTAAATAATTCTAAACATTGTTTTCATTTTATTTTTTTATGTACTGGGTAAACAAGAAAGTTCTTGATATTTTAGTTTGAGGATAGTGCTATGAATGTAAGTACGGCAAGTTATTGGTTTCACACATTGAGGTCAGGACATTAACTTCTCTGTGGTGAAGCTGGCAGTGGACAACTTGAGCTGAAGTTTTCCAGGCGGCCATTGAGGAGGACAGTAGGAGGCAGCATTTGTTAATTGAAAGGATGTTCTTGGCTGACAACGCGAATACGCATGTCACGCGGGTTGCCAGGAATAAAATGTATCTATTTGTTTGGGAGAATTTGTATTATCCTCCTTACTCACCTGATCTTGTTCTAACTGATTACAACCTCTTTCATTTCTTAGGCATCTTTGTGGAAAATCCTTGACCAATGAAGCAGACTTGCACCACGCACATTCAAACTTTATTGTATCCAAAATCTCCGAGTTTTAATGCAAAGGGATTGCACATCTGGAGATGTGTTGTCTGATGGCGCTGGAGGCCGAAAGTTATTACTTCGAGGACTAATAACAGGCTCCACTTTCTGTAACTCATGTTCTTCTGCGTCATTCAAAACAGTAAGAATTTTCTTGTTTTTAATTAATAAGAATAAATTATAATTAACTCATTTGTACTTCCCCCATTCTGAGGTTATAACTAATAGTCTCAAAAAGTCACAGGAGACAAGAATTTCCAGCTGAATGAAAATTTGCAATGTAATACCGTTACCTTATAAATCATTAAAGAAAAATCGCTATATTGCAGTTTAGTAATCTAACAGTTACACTGTTTGTCGGAAGTTATTTTTGATCAGTGATTTGTCAATCTTGTCACTTTTTCGTTTAAAATGCTAAATTTTGGATACTCATTAGTTCCAGTTCAACATCATGATTAATAAATAATTAATTAGAAGAAATAATATAATGTTTAATCAACTATATTTTCCTTAAATGAAAAACTATAGGTAATGGATAATATTTTACAAGAAATAAAATCTTTTTTAAATCAGAGGATGTCCTAAGTATTTTTTACAACGCTGACGAAATTATGTTTGGTGAAGAATGCTGAATAGAACCTATGAATAAAAAATATTAAAAAAATAATCCAGATTTTAGGTGTCTAATGGTCGCATAAAGTTTCTTTAGAACAATGATGCCTTTGAAAACTTATTGAAAAAACACTTAAATGTTTGTAGAGTTATAAAACACCTTAAATATGTAAATCTAAGATTCACTGGTACACTTGGAATCAGAATGGAGGCTTTAAGTAAATATTGATACCAAGATCGGTTTTAAAATGATTTTCTTTAAATTATTTTAATTATTTAGAATGGAAAATTTAAGTCCGAATACGTTATTATTATTATATAATATTTCCTGTCATATATATATAAGATTTGAATCATATCAATGTCAAATTGCTCTTTATTTAACTCAAAATTTTATTTATATTTTAAAATTAATTCATTACTTTGGAATAAATTAATTAAATTAAGCCTATTTGAAATAAACTGATGCAATGCAATATGAAATATAATTATTTTACTAAGCACTATATCGACACTGTTATTAAAGGAACTAAAATTTACAGGATTTTTGATTATCAAGGCCAATTTCATTTCAATCTCTTGTGTGTTCATATTTTCCTTAGAAAGCAATTTAAAATTATTAGTAAAAAAAAAAATTCAGAATTGTCCTCTGAAGTTTTATATACATATCTGTAAATTATTAGATATTAGTATTGTTTCTGTAACTAATGTTCTGAAATTTAAAGTTTATATATTTGTATTTCTTTTTTAAATTAAAAAAAAATTGCAGCAATGGGGCAAATTTGCAGCTCAAATATTGATCAACTTTTGACCTTTATCAAAAAGATTATTTTCAATTATGCTGCCATATAAATTTCTTAAGAAAAGAACACAATTATCAATACTTCTTTACTAAATTCATATGGAATGTTACCCTCTGAATATAATGAAAGTAACACTAACGGAATCATGGCAATTCACATAACTATCTTGTTATAGTAAACTATTATATTAACAACTGTGTATGAGAAATCCAATCAATACATTCCACTCAAAAGCATCCTACAACGAGACACCTAACAATAATATTTCGAATCAAAGGCGTCATGATAATCCATTTTAATTTCTTTTTCATTGTAAATGCCATTTTCCTGATAAGTTTAATTTCAAGATAATTTCATTTTCCTAGACATTCATGAAGTAAAATTTTTCGTTTACAAGTTTTTATAATTAAAGTAATTCTTTTATTATATCGTAAATGTAAATTGTTGTTTTATTTCTAGCAATTCTTAATAAACTTAGGGATTGAATAGTTATTTATAATTAAATAAAAAGTATAAAAATGTTTTGATAGCAAACGTATATTTCTTATCACATATAAAATTTGTGATACTAACTATACATACTCTCTAAATTGATTGAATGTGTATCTATGAAATGAATTACAGTGCTTTAATATATAAAAAAGTTTTTCATATTAAATATTTTTAACTATTATACCTATTGCATTTTCATTTTTTTTATTGCGTATTCTTTTAAACTCCAATTTTCATAATAAATTTATATAAAATGGTAACATTTCAGACAAGAAATATTTTTGACGACGTTTCAATATTTTTATGTTTGCAAAGATAATCGGATTTCAATATGCTTAGTGAATGAAGAATATTTCAGTAAAAATATTTATTCTAACAGTAAATATAGAAATTTGAAAAACATTTATATCACTTATTTCTTCAATTTCATGAAAGAATATCTATCTATCTATATACATACATATACATGTATATATTATATTGTCATAACAAAACTGTTAGAAAAATGATGAAAATTAAGTTTTTCTTCTTTTAAGAAGTCAAACAGAGTGAAACAAAGATGTTTTACGGTGAATTCAATACTTGAGTTTTAAAATGATTTATAGACAATTTTGGTGCTTATTTAGAGTTTTGCAACATTTATAATTTACTTTAAACAATTTTTAAGAAAGTTTATTTTAATGTTTCAATTTTAAATATATTAAAATAAAACAAAACTTGAAATATTATATGAGAATAATATTATTTATGATTATAGTTTAATTCTTCTGAGCACATTTATGGAAAACAATAAAACATTACGAAAGATCTATTAAAATAGCAAACAATACTAGATATGAAATTAAAAAATAATAGATGATTTGATGGTTTTTAAATAACCCGAAAAGGATAATTAGTATTAATTTTTTATTTAACAATATAAATAACTTTTAATGTTTTAATTATTCTTGTAATGTAAAATAAGAAATTTAATTCTTTTCAGAACATATTTTTTTTGAAAAATATTTGAAAGAAATTATAATTTTAAACGTTTTGTAATAGAGAATTTTTTTCCGTTTGAACTCGTAAGTAAACTAATATCACTAATATAATTGACAAAAGGAATAAATGTGTTTGTCTTGGAGATAATTAAATAACTATTTATTAAAATTAAAGCTAATGATAAAGTCTTTTTATTGCTGCGATTGAATCTATCAGTTTATCATTGATAAGGTTATTTTTTAAAAGTAAAGCACTTTATAATAGTTAAGGCAAATATTTAACATGAAATGATATGAAACACACAGAGCCGAAAATTCAATCAAGAACAAATTTAAAAATATTTCTCTTAAATATTTTTTTTATGAAAATATGTTCTTAGAGCTCTTTTATCACTTGCAAATATTTTAGAAACTTTGGAAAATTAGATTAGACAAATCTTATATAATTAAATGTAGCATGCCTACGTTTATTTGGGCAATTGTTATGACAAGAAATGGAGAAGATTTTAGATTTTATTTATTGCATTACGAAAACTCAGTTTAGTTTCAAATTTTATTTTAAAAGTCCGTCTTAAGAATTATGAATAATATTTTCTAACTATTATGACAATTAAAACTGACAGATAGTAAGTTAAAATATAAGTAAGCTAATAATTTCTGCAATATACACTGCTCAAAACAATTAAAGGATACTGTAGTTTTAGGTAGATCTTGCGGCTGGGAAACATTTTAGTGGATTGATACATGGTCGACAGACATAGTAGGCTATATGAGAATAAATTACACATGTTTGGCAGAAAAAAATGCATTTTATTGCGTATTTGTGTACAAAAAAAAAACTATGATCATATGAGAAATAAAGAATAAGAAAAGGTGTTTTCTTCAAAGGAAATCATTTTCAGTATGGGGTATAGTTTTCACTGACGATCAGCAACGTTGAACACCTTTAAGGCATGGAGTCAACGAGGCTATTAATCAAGAGTAGCGATATTCTGTTCCACTCTTCCGAAAGAGCTCTTTCCAGTTCTTGGAGAGTTTGTGAGGGTGGTTGGTTGCCAGCAACTAGTCTTTCTAAAAGGTCCCAAATGTACTCAATTATATTCATGTCAGGAGAACACGTGGCCATTCCATTTGTACGATTCCTTCCACGAAAAGGAACTCCTCCACCAGGTTAACATGATGTGGCCTGCAGTTATCGTCCATTAAAATACAGTCATCTCCGATTGCTGCAGCGTAAGGGATTACAATAGGTCTGAGGATCTCATATTGGCGACCTATATCGGCAACCAGTCAGAAGTCCTTCTCGAATGATATAGAGGTCTGTGCGCCTGTCAATGGAGATGCTACCATACACAAACACTCTCCCGCCACTAAATCTGACACTTTCGTGCACGAACGCAAGATTATTCTTACTGCCACGGTCCCTCCAAATGAAAATATGCCTATTATCAGGATGAACAGAAAAACATGAATCGTCAGAAAAAAGAACATTGCTCCATTCATTTCTCCTCCATTTCTCATGTTCTGTTGCTGACTCCCTGCGGTAGCGACGATGCCTTGATGTTAGTTTAAGGCATACAGACCTACATCATGAAGCCGGTTTCGAACAGTCTGAATTGAAACCGTGGTGTCAGTAGCTGAGCGAAGGTGTTGTTGGAGAAAAGTAGCATTCATATTTCGGTGTCTCCTAGCCGTTAACAATAAATAATGATCTTGATTGGGCTTTGTTGCCCGTCTACGACTTCGCCCTGGTCTTCGGTCTGCACTTCCAGTTTCCAAAAAACAATTCCAGATCCTGTAAATCACACTTTGTGACATTCCAATGGCTTGCACTACTTCGAATTGAGTTTGTCCCTCTTGTAACAACTCACCAAGCTTCTGAATCAGTTAAATGACTTCACTGAGACATCGTACTTATCGAAATAAAGTAATGACTGAATGCCGATCATCCTTGTCTTCATTGTCTTTTATTCAGTTGAAAGTCAAATTTTATTCACTGCCACTGAAGCGACGTTTTTGACATCGTGCTCAAAATTAGCATACTCCACAGTTTGAAAATCAGAAAAATTTGCATTTGTGATTTTCTCCCATGCTTGGCAAAAAAAAAAAAAAAAAAAAAAAAAAAAAAAAAAAAAAAAAAAAATCGCTTGTCTTTATTTTATATAAAACTTACAATATCCTTTAATTGTATTAAGCAGTATATAAATATATTAATGTGCATTTATCCATCAACTGATATTAAGTTAATCAACAGAGATTTTTATTAATTATTAATCAGATTCTTTTTTAGACAAAAAGAATTTAAAAAATTTTAAATATATTTTTCCTTATTTATATTCATAAATTTAAAATAACATACATTTTAATAACATCATTTATCAAAAAATTTTATAAGAATGGGGGTATTTAAATGAATTCTTAAATTCACATAATTAATAATATATTAAATAAAATTATTTGTTAAAACAGCTAACTCTACGGACAACAAACTTTTTTTTCCTTCTTAATAAAATGTGAAACATTTAGAAATTAATTGAATATAGATATTGAAATTTTTTCTTCAAATATTGGTTTGTGGAAAAAGTAATCCATTAGTTTTTCGGTAGACGTCTGTAGTGATCGATATCTCGTGAGGTATCTATCAAACAATTTCAGATTTATGCTCGTTGGAAAGATGACATTTGACACTAAAATATCCTCTTGCGGTTTTTTGTTTGATTAATTCAGTTACGAGTACAAGGTTTTAAAAATTAAAGACAACAAACAGAAAATTCGATACATTTTCGTTTTTCTCTTGTAACGGCGAAAAAGATAGCCGGGTGGCTAAAATTGTGAAAGGTGTTTATCGTCCTATATAAGACTGTAACAACCAGTTACGTACGATTTTTGTTTCGTCGATTCCGTTCGGGTATTTTTGATGTTAGAGATGCACCTCGCATGTGGGTACAGCATCGTCGAAAATGTCTATAAAATATCAAAAATGATTGAAGTTAACCGCATGTCAGCAGTCATAACGCGCAAGACCTAAAAATCTACATGAAAGCTGTTTTAAACCTTTTTACAAAGTGAATCCAAATAAGTTACATAAAGTTCACGCAAAAATAATGGATTTCTTTTTCCCCAAACTAATATTTTAATCTTAAGTTTTAAAAGCAATAGTAAATTAAGAGAATAATTGCATATTTATATATAATGCCAAAGGTACATGTTACAATTAATAAAAATAATTAGTTCACTTAAAATAAATTAATATTTTATCAAAAATGTAATGTAAACAATTTAATTTAAAAAATACTTATATTTACAGCAGTAATATTTAGTTGTCTAATCAAAGTACAATATTATTTCAATTACATAAATATTTATAATTTTCATACAATCAAGATCTCATCCTATGAAGAGTTTTATTCAAGCTATAATTTACAAATGCTCTTGTTTCTGATCCCTAGTTGGCAATGAAACCAATTCCATAAGTCCAAAAACTTCCAGGGAAAAAAAAAGTTTGGAGAAGGTTTAATTAAACAACATTTTGTGAAGACTTAAAATGAATACAACTTTTTAGAATACGAGAGCTACATACACAAGAGTCAAATGAACAAAGGAATTCTAATAAATTTAACATGGATTTTATATACAAAAGGCGTTTCATATATATACAAACAGATTGTTATAAATTTTTATATGAAAAAACCTGATGCAACTATATAAATCACATTACATTATGAAAGTAACTCAAAAAAATGATTTGAAAATATATTTAACGTAACTTAATTTCAATTACTTTAACAGCCTTAACTTAATATTTTAACTAATAAGCAAATTGCCTACTTATAAGCAAAAATACATGTGGTATAATTTCTGGTTACATTAATCTCCAACAATTGATACAAAATAGTTTATACATACAATTATCGTTTTTAAAAATTTTCAAATATAAAAAGTTTTATAAACAAAATGTTTATTTGATAAATTATATACTTTATAAATTGATATTATATGGTATGCTGACTAAATTAATAGAGAAATGTCTTATCACATTTTCATGCATACAGCAAAAAGGTTTTACAGTATTGAAGGCATATGCTTAAATAAAAAATATCCTATTTTCATTCTTAATGTGTTCTGTTCTAGTTCTCTTTTTTAACATTAAGTCATGCTAATACCATTCATATTCTGAAAAAAATATAAGGAATTATAAGATTTTATTAACATGAAAACATTGGCAGTAAAACTTTGACAATTAATTAATTGCACCCATGTGATCACAGTATAAATCTCTAAAAATATTCTAAAACTTAACCTTTTTTGTTCACCAACAGAAGCATCATTTTAAATACTGACTTTTCTGAAGTACATTGAGTGTTTTTAATCAAAGACAAGTAAACAAGCCACCATTTATTTGTATACACACATATATTATTGTTCTGATCTTCGTACATATTTCTACCTAAAGTTTATTACGGAATTTTATGCAATGTTCCAAAAATTTCATATTATTTATTTTTAAAGACAATTATTCTGGCTTTTTCTTATCATATAATTTAATAAACAATGCTTTATTAAATATTATCTAATGTGACATTATTCTATGTATAATTTGACGTACGTTTTAAACAAAATCTTATCTTCCTTAAAAAAGAAATTTTAAAATTAATAAAAAATTTAGCCATTTCAATTTAAATTTCATTAATGTAATGCAGTTCCTAATAATTAAATTTCCACCTATTTAATTTGATTTTCTACGAAAAGTTTTTATTGTAGAAAAATGACTTTTTGAGTGCATTATTGTAGAGCAACACAATAGGCAATAAACGAAAAGGTAGTTTAGGAGGAGGAAAAATATTAGCGACTAATTTATATAATTTAATTATTTATCAGCAACTAGAGTGAAAAAGGAGAGGAAAAATGCAACTACTCCTATCTAAATTGATATAAAAAAGTGAAAGAAGGAAATTATCAAGTTAACTTATTCATTTTATTGGAATATTTGATTAATGTAAAATACTAAGATAACTTCCATCTGATAATTATTAGATTCTAGAAGTGTAATTATTTATTTATTTTTTTTATTTAGCTTAATTTTGTTTCATATTTTTCTCTTTTAATTTTATTTGAAAAGAAAAAAATAATGTATTT
>JAPDSC010034532.1:0-30001 GCA_026290005.1 Latrodectus geometricus | reverse complement strand
ATATCCCAGATGTTGATATCCCAGATGTTGATATCCCAGATGTTGATGATTTTCAAGATATGAATCCAAATGAGCAACATACATCATCAGGTAAATTCCAAACAGTTTTTCTTATTAGTGCATTACATAACATAAAAAATGTATCAGTATAGTATATGTTGCTTATCTTTACTGTACAAAATTTTGCTGTTTTAATAACTGGCATTTTGAATTCGGGCTGTCTAACCAAATTGGAAAGATAATGTACCTGAAAAAAATACTCATTACAAACGTGGTGAATTTAGAATTAAACGCAGAAGATTTTAGTGTTTACTTGGTGAGATTGTTATTCTTTTACATCGCTTATGTGTCCATGTTATAGTTTTCTAAAAACATCGATTTTAAAATGAATCGATAATTTAAACTAGATCTTAATTAGTATCTAGGAAAAAGTAAGCTTTTCTTAAGTATTAGTTTATTACCTCTTATAAGATATCTAGCTAAAAGGTTTTGTAATATGAATGAAAATATTTTGTTTTAAATTATGTTAATATTTTTAAACATAGCTTATTCAAAATTTGTTATTTTCTAAAATTAATTTAGTTTTACTGTCATTTTTTCTGACTGTAAACCTCATGCAGACCTTTAAATTGACAATTGATGTATCCTTTATTTAAAAAAAAAGTACATAGTATTGATCATAGGATTCTTAATTGATCTGCTTAAATTTCAAAATTAACTTATTTTCTAGTTAACAATTTTTCATGATCACACGTTAATTTTAGGTTTCAGAGAAATTTATTCTGAAATAAATATTGAAGACAAAAATTATATGAAATGACTTTTCTGGAATATATATATTTCTACATTTTATCGATGACTACTTCAGGGCGTTTATCGTACATCGGTAGACATGATCATTATCCATAGAATAAATTTGTTTTCGTCATAGAACAAGAAATAGTTGCTTTGAAAGCAGTGCTATGTTTATATACAAACTGAATAAAACCATTATCTAATAATTTTAGTTCATTATCATTTAAAGTTCAATCACTCTTGACTAATTAAGATGAATAAAGTTTTTAATGCATCTGCATTCATATTTGAACTTTATCACCTTGCTTAAATACTTTTACTCATTGTTGTGAGGGATGTGTATGTTCCAAGTACTTACATGAACATTCTTTTGAGCAGAAGATTTTAGTGTAAATGGATGGGATTTCCCTTCACTTCTTCAATGTCAAGAACCACTAAAAATTTTTGCTCTGTAAAATAGTGTGCGTAGTGCTTTTTGTTCCAGTGATTTATAATTACGTAGAAAAATTTGACTTTATACGATAGCAATTGATGAATGCAAATGGTTTTCGAATTACTGATTGTCATCAATACATAATTATTTTTCTTACATAATATTTCTAGTAAATAAATTTTTTTTCTAAAATTACAGAAATTAAAATTTCACTGTTGACAATTATTGAGGTTTTATTAAGGCATCCATTTAACAGTAAGTGGTTTTAATAAAGCAATTTTTAAGACACTAATTATAGATCTGTTTCAAATGCCCTATTTTAGTATTGAATATTCAAACTTATGGTTTCATAAAAGAAAATAAGTAGTTAAAAACTTACTTGTAAACAAGACATATCAATTATTATAATAGAAATCAATTTTCAAAGTGATTAAATTTTAAACTATTTTGTCTTCCAGATGAACAATCGCCAGAACCACCAACACTCCGTAGAAGGAAAAAAAAAAGGGGTGAGGTTGAAATGCTGAAGGTTGGCTTGCCCCAAGGTCTCCTAAACTACTTAAGTAGGCAGCCACCGCCAACTCCACCATCAGATAGAGGCTCACCACCACAACGAGCGGTTTATCAAGGGAGACCGAGGGGCCGACCAAAAAAGAAACCTTGCAATCAACAACGAGATAACCGAGGCAGATTTATAAAAAGTGAGTTTTTATTTTGACAATTGAATAATTTCTAATTTTCTTCCAGGATTTTAACTTATTCATATATTAAAATCATTGCCATGATTTTTTTTTTAAATCTAATAAATATTTTCAGACCCTAATACAATTCGCCAGCCTCCGCGTCCTAAGATGAGGAATAGAAGAACGCAAATTGAACTTTTAACTGCTGGCCTGCCTCCTTATTTCAGATCATAAATCCTTAATATCTGATTTATTTTTTAAAAACACATTAAAAAACATTTAATAAAGACAGCCCGAAATTTACTTTTAATAATTTAAAATCAATAGTAAGAAAAATCAAGCTATAATTATTATTCTTATAAATTTTATAAAATTTATATTTTATTCAGGCTCACATTCATATGAAACAACTGCAAAATAATTTAAATCTTTTTTTATATTATATATTTTTTAATATTATATATATTTTAATATTATAATTTTTAAATGTTTATGATAAAATACATACTAAAATTATTCTCCAAAGGGATAAGTAATTTTTATAACCAACTAATTTAATTTTTATTGAACCTTAAAACATATTGCATTCTTCCATACCTATAAATATGTTCCATTTACTTTCCTATAAAACTTCATTATGTATTACTTTTCTTAATTTAAAGAAACATTCAAATTTTAAATATGTTTCAATGTTTGTCATCCAAATTTGGAACAGATAATTAAAAAGGTTTAAATTATCTATTCACCAAGCAGCATAACATTTCATCAGGAATAAGTTGTACCAATGTTTTGGCTTCAGTTTACCAATATACAAAATATATTGGTTCATCACTAAATTCATAAATGTATTGCACAAATTCATGTCATATTCATCGAAACTCATTAAATTAACATAAGACACTAATAAAGAATTTACTACAACATTTCCTCAAATGGTTTTTAATGAGTCTGTAAAAAATAGTTTTAAAAAACTACTTAAATTTTGCTTTGATATATTCCCCTAATTTTTCAAATTTTAATCTATGTATGAGCAAGGGTTGGCTGTCAGTTGTACTAAATGAAAACTGAAATTAAATTATTGTAATTACACTTGTGGAATACCCGAAAAGATAAACTAGCTTATGTATAAAAAAAATTCTTATTTGTACTAATATACTAAATGACCATACTTCGACCCAAATATTTATTGAATTCTAATTGTTGCTAAAGAAATTAGCAATCTAAGCAATCAAAACTATTAAGTATGTAGCAAGGTGAAACTAGTTTAAATTTATGACAGATAATGTATTTAAGTATTACAAAGTTATATTAAATCATATTTAAATAAAATCGCCGAGAATTACAATTAATATTTCTTAATTTCATTTCATATTTAAGTTTTCACTCAAAAAGCATTGTAAGATAACTTTTTGAAGTAAACTATTAACTAGAATTTAAATATATTTGACTTTCTAAAAATTCTTAAATTAAATTGAGTTAAGTTGAAGTATACTTTTGTTTAATTTTTATAATAAAAAAAAAACTCTTTCAAATAGAAAATTAATAGTTTATTGAGAGTCTGAATCTTAATATTTTGGTTAAAATTGAAATTTTATTTACCATTATGAATGTTTCCTATATTTTAGTTCATGCTCTTATCAAATTTTAAATGCTTCATACATGATCTATAAACTTTGATTTAATATATTTCATGAAGAATTATTTCATATATTACCAAACACTCATATTTTATTTTAAATCAACTCTTTAAAATGTGAAGATAATGAAAGATTATTACTTTCTATTTTGACAACCACGAATCTTGTAGCATTTTATCAATAAATTTGTAAGCATTTTATTCAAATGTGAATTTAAAAAGTAAGTTCTAATATTTTTATTTTATGGCTAAATTGAGTGAAACTTGTTGAAAAAAATTAAAATGTTAGCATATTTAAAATGTTAGTTTCTTGTCTTTTAAGCAATGATGTGCAATGAAAGTAATATCGATATATATATATATGGGTGTAATTCTTAATTTAAAAAGTCATTCACGTAATGTTTGAATTGCTATTATAGTTGAAATAATAAAGCATGTTGTAGAACAAGATATTTTCTGCTATTAAAATTCTTGTTGACTTTTAGTTTTGTACGATTATAAAAACTATTATGTCTAACATTCGTGTTCACAAAAATATCATTGAGCGGCAAACAAACCAAACTTACGAAAACTATGATTGAAAGCAATTATAATTTAATGGTGATATTTTGGACAAAAATTTGTAGGGAAAGATGTAATATATTTATATGCGTACTGGGAATTTTCTTAAAGCGTAATATACCAAACATTCTCCAAAAGGGATATTCTAGATTAAAAGGACATTTCTTGTTGAGATAGAGATGTAAATTAAGCTCTCTAAATACCTATGGCAAACAATGTCATCAAGAAATTTTCTTATTTATATCTCTGAATGAAATTAAAGCGATCTTTTAATAAATTTTTCAATTTTAAAAATGAACCACTAATATAAATACAGGGATGAGAGCTGAACTTACAACCAAATGTTTAGAGCTCTGGGTATTCAGTATGTCGCAAAATACAAATTTTACAATGATGTTAGTGGTGGCTCCGAATCCACATAAAACTTGTTTCAAATCGGCCTTAAGTTAAAATATGAATGACAAACAATCCAAACCAGAGCTTTTTAGAACCTATTTTTGGATTGTTTACTGAATCGAGTTGCGACAGTTACCTTATTCATTACATTTCCTTCTGATTATTGATTACTATATCTTTCACGAAAGAAAAATACTTCCATTTTCCAATGCAAAAAGACTCTCAATATATGTTCTAAAATATTTTAAATTAATTTTTACTTTTTATATATTTGAAAAATACTGTCCCTGTAATGTTAGCGTAAATTTCTGTTGAATTTTTTTGCCTCTATAACATGAATTTGAAAACTAGATATATATGTATATATATTTCCTTAAATTGAAATAATTTAAAACATCTTGATTTTTTTTGGATTGAAGATTTACTTCAAATTTAAAGTAATGCTTTCATTTTAAAAAAGATACATTTTGATATTTTCTAACCATGATACATACTCCCTGAAATATTTCAATACTTAGGTATCTAAGAAAAGCTTCACTTTAAATATACTTGAATATTAAGACCAATTCTATTTGAAAATGTTTCATTTAATGAAAATTACTGAAATGAAAGAAAATAAATTCTTTGAACGACATTTTCTGCTAATATTTAAATAAAAAATTAGAAATTTAATATACTTCCGAATCCAAATAGAAACAATTGTGACAAAAATAAATTGAAATTTCATTGAAGTTTGTGAAGTCGCTGTAAACTTATTACGAAAAAAACGTTGAATATTTTAGAAAACCATATCGCAGAGGTTGTGTGAATGTTGTGGAAAGCTCACGAACGCGCAGTATCTACGAGAGAATGTTTCACGATAGTTTGAATATTGGAATGAAATTTCGGGTTTGTGATCTTCTAGAAAGTAGCAGATGGTTTTCTTAACTTTTAAAACCGCGTATATTACATTTTATCATTAGCTTATTCTCCCTGTAAATTGCCTGCCTTTGGGGAAATTTTCATTATGAGCTATGCAAATGTGTCGCAAAAAAAAAAACCTCAAATCTAAATTTAAAGCTTTACATGTGTAATAAATTGTAGATTAAGAAAAAAAAATGCTACCAGATAAAATTTTTGTACAGTAAAAAAAGTATATACCAAAAGCATGGATGTGTTTTTTTTTTTTTTTTTGTCACACATTAAAAAAGTACTCACATTGCAGATATTTTCTTGACAAATGTTTCTATGGGTACACAGGGAGCTCAACGAAAGATGTTATTAAAAACTTTGGTGCTGGGGCCCATTGAAGTGCTTCCTGTATTAGTTATTGTGTTGGGGGGGGAAGTATTGTGAGAACTTTACTGTGAGATAGCAGCAATATAAATTGATTCACAAAGTGGTAAGTTGTAAAGTTGACTTGGTGAGCACAGGTGTAGCTTGTCTGCATCCCCTTGTCGGACTCGGTGGTGGGTGGTGCGGTCAGGTCCTGAAATTTTAAACATTTAATATGGAAACTACTCACTTTTCTTTTCTCCCATAGCAATTGTTACAAAATTTAAAAACTAAATTTTTCTTAATAAAAAGAAAGGAAGGTTCATTTATTTCAGTTTCTCCCTTCCTTACTTCAAAATGTTAGCACCTGAAAATGAGCTCAGGTGACTTGCTCGTTGAGGTCGCATCTGAATCTCAAGCAGCCATTCTGGCAGACGCGAAAAAAATTGGAAAACTTAGAAGTGACGGTATCATTCTGACTTCTGTGACGCCAGACCTTCCGCAGTATGTAAAAGCTGCATATATGAATTTACCCATCAGGCCTTGCATTCCTAATCCCTTGCGATGTTTACAATGTCAATGCTTTGGTCCCTTGAAGAGTGCTTGCACAGGCAATTTTACCTGCGCCCGTTGCGCGGTGTTTGGCCACGATAGTACGAACTGCAAAGCAAAGGAGGTATGTGTCAACTGTCATGGTGACCATCTCTCCTACTCTCGAAGCTTTCCTCTGTATTCACTGGTAAAGGAGATAACCACGATGAAAATCAAAAAATTTCATATCCCGAGGCGAGACGATTGGTCACTTCTCGCACTTCAAGCTCCGAAATAGAAGTTTTTTAATATAAAAAAAACTTCCTTTATTTGTTAAAACTGCATCTGTTTGCGTTCATATCTTGATATGAAGTCTCTAATTTCAGCACATAATCCCGAGTGTTTAGCATTTCAGTAAAATTTCTAGTGGTCTACCAATAAAAACATACGTGAATTTAAGTGATTTAGAAAAGACTGGTGACGATGGTAGTGTCTGGTGGTGTTTGTATATTAACATCCATTAACTCTTCCCCCAGCACTATTAATGCACACACATTAACTCATCCTTTAGTCACTACTGTATAGGCTTCAGTAGTGAGAATTCCCTCAACTGTTTGATTACAGTCTGTAGTTGGTATTTGCCACCACATGCCATCCGCCGAGAGGAACTCTTCGCATTAGTGGATAAGCTGCCTACATTATTTTTGTTACTTGGTGACTTTAACGGCCATAATTCTTTGTGGGGAAGTGATAACACAAATTCTCGCTGTCATCAGATAGAACAGTTTATAATTGACAACTGTCTCTGTCTGATGTTGAGTTTGAGCTTTATAAAAAGTTTTCTTTAAAATTTAATTTTTGGCGCTGCTAGTCCTTTTTGGACCTTGTGCCATAAAATCCAACCAATCAACATGTGACGTCAGAAATAACATTTATGCAGTCAGGGACTTACAATTGGAATTCCTCACTTTTTATAGAAAATTTCGATTTTAAGTAGGGAATAAGTCTAGAGATATTTGTGACAGTCAAGAGAAATGGGCTGATGGGCACTTTTATAGAGTCGATAAGGCTGCTAAAAATGCGTAAAAATCGGCAGTGACGTTGAATGCTGTTTGACATCTGGAAGGTCAGACTGGTCTAGAAAGTCTAAGTGATTCTGAAAATCTTGTGATATGCTCTAGAATGTTCTATGATGCTTTGGAACCTTCAAAGGAAATACTGAGTGAATGATCTTCAAATACACATCAAGATAGTTCTGTTCAACAGAAAAATTCTCAAGACTTATAATGTCCTGGAGACTGGTGTTGTGCTAATTTTTTTTTACCGGAACGCGTATATATAATTATATAGACAGGGCCGATCCTGGGTAGGCGGCTGCTCTGTACGGTCTCATGTCCCAAATTTAACGACGGAGGGGGGGGGGTGTTTTCCATGATAATCTTGGCGGCGACGATTTTTTTTAAGGTCTCGTCCCAAATTTGACGACGGGGGGAGATATTTCCCCCAATTTTCGCCTGTCGCCAGGATCAGCCCTGTATATAGCATAAAAAGAATAGGAAACGAAAATCATTACGAAACCCTTTTTGGGTATATATATATATATATATATATACATATATAAAGGTTTATTACAATAATAGGAACGTTTAATAAAAATTAGTTGACAAATTATAAAATACACATAGTAGATACTCTAACAATATTGCATAAATATTTTTAACAATGAAAACACTAACGGTTTTTATAAAATATTCCAAATAGGATTATGTTCAGTATCTTGTGGTTGATTTTTCCTTGTTTTGTTGTCATCCGCTGAACGATGAGACCTTAACCAAGTTTTTACATAACTGTTTTAAATAATTACATTATCATCTGGTTTAAATACGTCAGCCAATTCTTGTTATCAGAAATCATCTTTAGTTCCGAAACGCGTTCCTGTATAAAAAGGAAGTACCGGAACGACGTTCCGGCTCGACAACACCACTACCTGGAGAAGGGAAGTTTACTAGGAAAATTATCTGTGTATTGGAGAGGGGAATGTGCTTTTATTGCTGCGTAGAAAATAGCATCAGGGAATCATGGAAGATTTCCATTTGTGGTTGTCCTTATTGCTTTGGAAATTCATTAGTCTAAATGAAGGAAAAGTGTGAAACAACGTATATGCTATGAAATTCAGTGAAAAAAATGTTTAAAATTGATAATTAAAATCGAATCTCTTACTGAACGGTAGTAAGTAGAGCATTAAATTTTTCAGTCTTAATCCTAATTTAGCGGGATTTCGAGACGAGAATGACTCCATAGCAAATCAGAGCTGAAAATTAGTTTAATAAATAATTGAAGTATACAAAGTGAAACATTCAGAAATGGAATAAACGACTGTTTAAAAAAATCTCCTTATTTTTCAAAAAAAATTTTTTTTAAGAACTTGTAATAAAAAAAAAAAAAAAAAAAGAAACCTTCACATTTTTAAGATTATAAGTAGTACATGCTATGTCAATCGCACAGCTGCTTTATTTAAGATAGCGATTTCCTGTAAAATTAGTGAAAGAGCTTTAATAAATTAATTTTAAGATAAAATTAATTTTCTCTTATGCTAAAAATAATCAAATGTTTAAAAAAGTAAAATAACTTTTTTATTGAGAATATTGTAATTTTTTTTACTTTCATACTTTGTTATTTAAGAATTAATAGTTTCATTTCTTTGAAATTATGTTTAAACAATGCTTTACATTGAATTCATATTTGTATCAATGTAGAATTGTTTTTTCATGAAAGAAAGATTTGATTTCCTAAAACATCGACAGATAAAACAAAGTTGGAAAAAAACAAAAATTGTAAGAGCATTGCTATAGTACTTTAAGTTGCTCTTGAAATTCCCCCCCCCCCAATTATTGAAATCTTTGTTTCAATAAGTCACTATCTCAAGAGGGGAAAGCATTCTTATATACTTTATATCCGTTGGTTTTATTTATAAATTTTTCTTAAATGTGAGTTATTCTATCGGCAAGTGGAAAAGTGATTTTTCTGAGTAGTAAAATTTTAAACAATACGATTATTTTTCATGATTTTGTTGAAAAACTTTTTGCATAATCATCCACTTTGTAAATAGCATCAGAAAATTTTATTTCTTAAAGTATCTCATGGCTGGAGAGAGAAAACACACACATAACAGATTTCTTTAATAAATTAATCATTTTTTCTCAACGAATATCTATTTCTGAAGTTTAAGACCAAAACATGTATTGAGAATAAAGGTCAGTTAGCTGGCCTCAGGTATTTATGTATAGAGTATTATTGTAGAGTGTCTGATTAAGATATAAGGTAAGCAATGTTTATAGTACTGTGTTGTATGGAGGTAAGTTTTGTACTGCCTGCGAATTATTAATAGTATATGGTTTGAATAGGTAAGTGTTCTCAGTACTGGCATCAGGTATTTATACATAGTGAATACTCCTGCTGTATCTGCAAGAAATGTTTATATACTATATTTTATGGGGTAAATTTCTCTTTTTATACAAAGTACTAATAGTGTGGTTTGAATTCAATTTTAATGAACTTATTTTTTACTCTCCAGCACATGAGTATTTTAAGTTACATTTTAAAATTTATTAATTTATGTAAAGGGGCCTTTTCATAATATATTCAAAAAATAAAAACATCTTTAAGTATAACTTTGACGAAAACTAAAAACGTTGATAGAAAATGTCCCAAATATAAGTATGTTAGGACATCATAGACTTGCTTATTCTCAGCAAATATATATTTCTGTATAAGAATGATGATCCAATGAAAGACAGAAAACTGTTGCTAAAAATGAAATCTAGGTCTAGACGAATATTTTTTAAGAAATTATTTTATAGTCATATTCCGATAATAAGACATTGATAATCCTATGCTATATTAAGGAAATCTTTGTTATTTACATAGATTATGCATAGTAATTATATAGATTTAAACTTATAGAATAAAATAGTTACATTAGTATTTCAGTTATATTAATAACATTTTGATTAATCTATTTTATATCTGGATTATTTACGTTCTTTAACTAATGTAATTATAGAGAACTAGACTAGTTGGGTATATTAGATGCTTTAGGTATAGTGTTGTATAACAAAAAAAAGAACATGTTAGTAACAGATTTCTCCTTACATTGGATTAACAATTATTGGATATTTTCCCTAAATAACATTCAATAAATTTTAATTTTCTTTTATCTAAAATAATAAATTTAGGAATAACGTCCCCAACAGTGTAACATTTTTATAAATATTAATGTAAAGAAATGACAATAGATTTTTCAACAATCATGAAAAATTAATTTGTGCAATAAAAAAAAAATTGGGTTATAATGCAGTAGTTCCATTTTTTACGGACTTCTGTGAATTAAACGGTTCGAAATGAAGGTTGACTTATCCTAGTACCACTATATTTATATAAAAGTTTAAAATCTTTCAACCATTCTGAATTTTCGATTACACAGTATTTATAATTATTGTAAGACATAATTGACGCAAATTTGTGACCTAGACTAAATTATGTCGCACTTTAATTGATGTAGCATTCTACTAAGGAACTGTTCACGCTAAACAGGAAACCTGTGGTTTGTTTTTCAATTTTGAAGAAAAATAATTTCGGCTTCAAATCTTCAGCATCATTATAGTATACTTTTGAAAAACATATTTTTAATTTTTCAAAAATGTTTTGTCCTCTACAACTTTTTTTCCTGATTTTTCTTTCGCTATCATATAAGTCTGTTTAAAAGTGAATAAAAATAACCCACTATTCACTATTTTCTTTTGAAATCAAAGGGAGATTTTCATGTGATCCACGCCTTATTTTTAATTAATCAATATGTTAACTTTCAAATTGTGAATAAAATATAGATTTTAAAAATTGTTTAAGCAATTAAATTATTAAATTATCGAAAGTTATGTCAAGAAAAAAACACAATAAAATTGTGTGAAAACTGTTTGCCAATTGTAAATCTAGATTTTAATCTTAAGTGCAAAAACATTTGAAATATTTAAGAAGCAAGTTAGAAAAACAAAATTTTTAAAACAATCGTCGATTCAATTTATTAATTTGTTTCCACTTTGTATATATCAAACTAATTTTCATTTTCCGTTCTGATTTACTATTGCAGTCTTTCTCGTCTCGAAATGCCGCTAAATTATGATTAAGACTGAACAATTTAACGCGCGCTCGCTCTACTTATTACTACCGTTCATTTTAAGACATTCGCTTTTAATTATCAATTTAAACATTTTTTCGCTGAACTTCATAGCACATACGTTGTTTCACACTTTTTCTTCATTCAGACTAATTTCCAAAGTGATAATGGCCATCACATCACATCACAGGGTTTTTCCAAAAGGACCATAGTGTGTGGTGAGCATTGAAGTCACCTTCAATAATAACATTATTACTAATGTTGACTATTTTATTAATGTCGTTTTCTGGAAAGAGGTTTCTTAGGGGTTGATTTGGAATATTTTTTGCGGGGGTATATATGCAGATGCCACAGTGATTGGGACAGATCCCTGAATAAAAATTTTAATAATTGTAGCTTCAATATTAAGGTTTGGATTGTTAATGATATCATAGGAAATAGCATTGTTTATTAAGATTGCAGTTCTCACACGGGAGTCAGTGTTAATTTTATCATTTCTGATAATGTCAAAATTTCTAATTTTAAAATTATTGCCTCTCCGTAGGTGTGGTGTTTCCTGTATTAAAACGATATCAGGATTATTATCATCGATGAATTGACGTAGCTCCTCTACCTTATTAAATACACCGTTTGCATTCCAGGTACAAATTTTGAGAAATACCCCTTTGTGGTTCATCGTGATACATTGTTGCTAGCTATTGCAGGCCTAAGGGCTTCTATTATTATTATGAAAAATATGTCTTGTAAATTGTTACAATTATTAATTTTGGGTAATATGTCACATATACATTTAATTAGCTGTATAAAGGTTCTATTATTGGGTAATTCTATAATTGTTTTTAGAATTAAGTTTTGCTCGATATTAAAATTATTCAAGTTGTTATTATTATTTACAGGGTTGTTAACGGCGATTTCTAAACCAGAGGAGGGTGAGGGGGGGAACGAGTTTGACAGGTAGGGAGGAGTTGAGGTTCCCTTCACAATGTTAGAGAAGCTGACCCCGTTTTGTACCCATCCAGGGTTGTTTATTTAATTTCCATTAATATTTTTATTCTTATTTCTTATATTATTTTTTGGAAACTTGGGGCACCCTCTGTAGTTGGCCGGGTGATTTCCTGCACAGTCAACACACACTGGTTCAATTTTTTGCTTACCATGTGGGCAATCTGCTGTTTTATGGAAGCCAGCGCATGTGACACATTTTGATGTTAAGTAGCTGCTATGGTGCCAGAGCTGGCATTGGGGGGGTAATACCGGTGGATTTTTCCACATTAATAATGAAATTTCCTAGATCTCTCTCCTCGAATATCTTAGTGCTTTCTTTAGTATTTGGGAGATGTAATTGAAAGAGGGGCATTACCCTTCTTTCTCCTCCACTCCTCATCTGACTAATTTTTAAAATTATATAGCCTTTTTGCTCTAGCATTTCTTTAATCTCCTCGAGAGGTTGATTGATGGGGAGACCCCTTAAGACTACTTTCATTGGTCTTTGTGATCTGGGGTTTATTATGTAGTAATTTATTCCCTTACTACTTAGGTGGGATGTTAAGTGCCTATGTTCAGATGGTGCATTTACAAATAATTTAAGGAATTCTCCACTAGGTTTGCCTAGAACTTTATATTTTAATTCATTTAAATTTTGAGAAAATCCGAGTATTTTTCTTTAATCAAAACCATAACAGGCGGTGATTTATTAGAGGTGTTTTGGGTAGTATTTCCAAAAGTATTATTATGTACATTAATATCATTTTCATTTATATCATTTTTACTGTTTACAGTTAGATTACCAAGAATTTCATTTATTTTTTATTTCAATAGCTATTTTCTTAGAGGGATTTATTTTTTCAGGGCTGTTAGTCAGCACTCTTTTACCTTTGTTATTATTTACTATGGTAAATTCTAAGTTGTTAGTAGAACATACATTTTTTTACATTTGTTAGATAATTTGCAAAAAAAGTCAATATTTCTAAGTACCATATATTTAAATGTAACACATAATGCACTCTCTTGTAGAATACCAGTAAAGTTATGATCTATTAATCAAGCATTGATTACTATTATAAAGATACATTATATTATTATAGTCACAATTTGCATTAATTTCATTGGGATTACCGTTGACATCAGAATAGTAAAACTTTAAACATCCCAAATCTAAAGCAGAGTTGCACTTACCTCCTGAAAGGAAGAAGTTATCCAAAATATTGTATATTCCTTTTAGTTCTTGGTTGGCTCTATTTATTGTTTCACTGTTATCACACATATTCACCACACTGTTTAATTGCATAATTTTATGCACGTATTCCGTTACGTAATGCACGTCATAATTCACAATCGGTGTATCCAGTTTCTGGAGTATTGCAATGTTGTTCATAACCTCATCACTTGGCTGGTAACCATGGTTTTGAGCGTGTATTAACATATCGAGGGTAGATATTACTTTCGGGTTCGTACCATCGTTAGGGAACATTTTCCTTCCATCATCAAAGGAAATTCCAATCGCAGGCATGGCATTGTGGTTAGCACTTGTTTCCATCGTCGCCGGCATTGGACTGGCTGGCGACTCCATGTCTGGCTCGGGATTTAATTTCTTGTGAAATACTTTTGGGATTAATCCTTCAGCTGGGCAGTTGGATCTTCCATAGTTGTTGCTGGTTTTATCCCTGTTGGTCTCCAATATTAATTTTGGAGGGGCTAGAATGCTTGGCTTCACCATGTGGTTCAGATCAGTTTCCCCGGCGGGGAGGCGTTCTAGGGTTAACTGTAGGCCGCTCGACTTGCTACCTACCACCGATTCTGAGGAACCACTCAGAATTGCGTCTTTACTCTACCAGGTCTCAGACCGTTCTCTCCTTCCAGATGCCAAACAGCATTCAACATCACTGACGATTTTTACGCATTTTTAGCAGCTTCATCGACTCTATAAAAGTGCCCATCGGCCCGTTTCCCTCGACTGTCACAAGTATCTTTAGAAACACTGTACTCGCAACTCAAAATTGAAACATAGCATGTGTTGCGAAATAATTATTTCTACTATTGCAAATACCTGTGGGACACGGGGGCTGTTGTTTGAAGTTATGTGTGCAATCAGACAAATTGTTTTAAATTTTTTTTTATTAGATTTTCAATATTTTAAGAATACTATATATGCTTTAATTATTTATGACTTTTGACTTTTTTTTTTCTTGCGACACATAAATAAGGCTCGTTATTTGTGAAAATATCCTCTCGCAGGTATATCATGCAAGTTTATATTGTTTGAAACGTATGACGAATCTATACTCTTCATATTATAATTACATCTAAAGTTTTTATCCTTCCTCGTGTTTCAAATTCTTTTAAAAATAACATTTCAAATTTGTCTGGTTTATTGAGCCCCTTTCTGAACCTTACGAGGATCTTTTTAGAGAGCGGTTGATTTTATAAAATTTATTTCCAAAGTTTGTTGTTTAATTTTAGACTTTATGATATATAATTTATTGTTTATATATATATATATAATGAGAAGATTTTAATATTTAATTTTAACTACACACCAACGTTATATTTTCCTTATGTTTTTAAAATTTTTTAACCAATTTTTAAATCAAATTTTAACGCACTATTTCCTTCCTTAGAAGTTACATCTTAAAACATCCTGAAGTTAATATACATGGTGGATAAGCCTAGTTGGCAGCTGAATCGTAAGCGAACTTAAGTTCGGACATAGGTTCATCTATTCGTGAATTTGTATCCCATCATCGGTTTTAGATGTTTTTAGTAGTTCTTTGAATCGTAAAAGGTCTGCGTTTAATTAGCCTTTATATGGGAAAGTTTTCATTGAGCACCAAACCAAACAAAAACCGAACTGCGTAGTGGTTATTTAAAATGCTGTTCCACAACCCCAGATCTTGATTACGTTACAAATATCAGTATTGACTTTAATAAATTCTTTACCCTTAGAATTTGGACTGATTTGTTAAGAGTTTCTCATTTAGGCAGACATTTTTGTTCTGTGCATTCAACTCATTATTCCTAATGTTGCCCAATTTTCTAAAGCGTTAATTGAATAATTTTTTATCACTTAAAATAAAAAAACTTCATAGATTAATTTTGAAAAATTTTTAATGTGTGTTGTAATTATTTTATTATCTTTAAGATATCTTGGTTCTTGAAGATAGTGAGAATAGTAGAGAAATGTCAGGCGTGTCAGAAATGCTGGGAGAACATTAAATTTTCTCCTAATAAAATATTTAAATCCTGAAATATTGGAAATTTTGTAAGATGTAATAAAACAATCTCTAGGGTTGTCAAATGGTTATCCTACTGAGTTTCAGTTCAGCAATAAATAACATTGATTCTTGTCACAGGTTTTCATATTAGATGTTTGGAATCCATTTAAACTATTTTCCCATGTCAAACTAACCTTCTTGCAAAACATTAACCTGTGAGGGGGAAAAATCAAATTGAAACTCGCTTGATATTTTACTCTTGTTAGCTGTAGGAAGTTTTTGTTGGGGAACAACTCATTGAATATACCAACTGGTATTGGAATAAAGAAATTATCATTTACCATTTGAGTTCATTTTATCAAGTATATTTTAAGAAATTAATTTCTATATGTATCATTTATCTTTGATTAATAAATCTAGAAATAATTCAATTTAGTAAAGGAATACATTTTATGGTTGTCAAAATATTAAGCAGAAATCTAATATTTGTAAAAATTTTAATAATATAATTTCAGAAGAATTTATTTAATAAATTATACATACGTCTAGAAACTATTATTTAGATGTTAAACTTTTAACAAATAAAATGATTACATAATTCTTATTAACTATTTATTTCATAATTTTACTAATTATAAAATTAGAAATTCTAAAGAATACTTATTGATATCAGAAGCTTGAGAGGAAATCAACCTTAGGAATTGTCTCATTTTCACCATAGAGAATAAATTATTAAGAATAGATAGGTTCAGATAAACTTGTTATTAAAAAAAATTATGTATTTTAACTTATGACAACAATATGCTTCCTATATTAAAACTTAATTTTCAGAATGGGTTTTAAAATTTTTTTAAACTAACGAATGGTATTTCCACAGTGTTCTTAAATGCTGTTAATACGTTTTTATATAAATATTGACAGTTGTATGAAATATTTTATATACTCATTTGTGCAAAACTTGAAAATCTTGTAAATACTTAAAATTTTTAAATTTTATTTTCTCGAACTCCAAAGGAATATAAAATTAACCTTTGCTCATACGTAATTCATGTCATGTTTCACTCTTGACAGTCTTCAAGTAAAATAATTAAATGTAGGAATTTAAAAAAAAAATTAGATATAAACAAAAAAATATCACATAATTTATAATACATGAAAAAGTCCATCATAAACATTATGTGATGAATTATTTATTAATCTAAATTATATCAAAGCAACTGTCTTTACTCTAGTTAGTAATAGAATGAGTTTCAAAATCATTTAGAATGTTTTGTAAAATGAGATCAGTGATAATTTGATTATTTAAATGTAATTGATGTCTTACACATAGAATAAATTTTGTTAGCCAAACTATTTTTTTCATTATAAAATGCAAAGATTTATGAGACATCTTAAGATATGGCAGGAATAAAATATCCTACATTTTTTTTTTCAATTTGATGAATATATTTAAGGACTGCTTTTGGCAAAATTGTTAATGCTTTTTCTTCCAAACATATACATAATTTTGTAACTATTTTTCAGTTATTTTTGATACTAAAGGAAGTATCTTGTTAACTAGAATACTATGAGAAAGGAGCACATTGTACTTCATTCCTTGAATTACTATTAATCAATGATAATTACACAAAATGAAACAAGATAAATAATCATAAATAATAAAATAAAATCCATATGGGATTTGAAAACTTCTTATCTTAGCTTTGTTTTAAAAGTCTTTGTTTAATATAAATTTAAAAATTCATTTTTAATTTACTGAACATCTTTTATGTCTGCTTAAAATATTTAATCGAATTTTTAATGATATGCGGAGAACATATGAATGTGGGCTTGATGAAATTGTGTTTAAATGATGTTTTTTAATCTGGTTTTTTTTTAAAGTATTAAGATGTTAAATATCTATAGATTTCTTTGTTATGTTTAAATTAAATTTATAAAAATATTATATTGGTTAACCACAATTGTATTCTTATATTATTGAAAAATCTTTATTTAAATCTGTTTATAAACGTGTTTCTGCATGTATATTAAAATCAACATGTTACCATTGCATTTTTAAAAATCTTAATAAATTTCCTTTTGTAACAATGGGATTTCTTGTGTTATTGATTTTGAAAAGTTATTATTGAAAATATATTAAAAGTTTATATAATGATAATATAGATCTATATATTGAAAAGTTATGTACTTTATGGAACATGGTTGTTGTTTCGTAATAAAATTTAATTCAAACTAAGAATAACGTGTTAAAATTGTAATAAGCATATTAAATATTTCTTACCAAATTTATAAAATCTATCATGTAATTAATTTTAATAATTTATGTAGTTTAACTGTATTATATTTAATTTTGAACGATGAGATTTACAACATTTAACTGTTTTCATTTTAGTTAATTAGTGATTATTTTTAAAATGACTGTCTTCGACAAAGAGATCTTAAGTACATGAATTAAAAGAATTAATTTTAAAGGTTAATTTATAATTCAAATCTAAACCGTTTAAATGTCGTAAAAGATTTCCTGAACGTCTAAATAATGAATATTTTTAATTGCACAATAGCGCTTTTAAATAACTTTAAATTCCCAAAATTATTTGTAAAAATCTGTAGCATAGCTTTGTTGACAAACCTTTTCTCTATTTACTAACATTAAAAAAGTTTCCTACTTTCCTATCCTTTCTGTTTCTGTCACAAAGCTATGTTGCAGATTTTATTCAAATGTTATATTCGTAAGTTATTTGATTTACATTTAATTGTTTTTGAATGAGTGATATTAAACGTTTTGTTATTGGTATAAAAAAAAAAAAAGTTTTCGTGATTTTGAGTTTGTTTATATATTTTTATTTATGCTGCCAGCAAAAACTTTTCCAAAATTATTAAAGAAGGTATATCAATTGGGAATATTTTAACTGCTGTTCAATTAGACTAAAACTGGATTTATTTAAAAACTGTAATAATTGACTTTAATATTTGGTAAATCATATTTATCTTAACATAAATCTCATCGTTCAATGTGCTTCATAATTTACACTATTGCAAATTATAAAAAAAATTTAAATGAAAGGGCTGTCTTTTTTTTTTCTGGAATATTACTCATCACTGATTTTTGTACACATGATATTTACATTTAAATTGAGGATAGACCTTTGGTCTCTGTTTGTAAAGGATACATATATTTAATATAATTGTCTTGCATATTGCTTTTGTCTTGTCAATGAAAGCTGGATATATACTTGATTTAATTGGTGGGGATAAATCAGAAGTGTTGCCTGCCTGCTTGTTTGTAAAGGATACATATATTTAATATAATTGTCTGGCATATTGCTTTTGTCTTGTCAATGAAAGCTGGATATATACTTGATTTAATTGCTGGGGTGAAATCAGAAGTGTTGCCTGCCTGCTTGTTTGTAAAGGATACATATATTTAATATAATTGTCTTGCATATTGCTTTTGTCTTGTCAATGAAAGCTGGATATATACTTGATTTAATTGGTGGGGATAAATCAGAAGTGTTGCCTGCCTGCTTGTTTGTAAAGGATACATATATTTAATATAATTGTCTTGCATATTGCTTTTGTCTTGTCAATGAAAGCTGGATATATACTTGATTTAATTGCTGGGGTGAAATCAGAAGTGTTGCCTGCCTGCTTGTTTGTAAAGGATACATATATTTAATATAATTGTCTTGCATATTGCTTTTGTCTTGTCAATGAAAGCTGGATATATACTTGATTTAATTGGTGGGGATAAATCAGAAGTGTTGCGTGCCTGATGTTTGATAAAGAATATATACATTTAGTGTAATTGTCTTGCATATTGCTCATGTCTTGTCAATGGAAGCTCCGTATGTATGTGATTTAATTGCTGGGGATAAATTAAAAGTGTTGCTTGCCTGGTGGTTGATAAAGAATACATTCATTTGGTATAATTATCTTTAAGTATTCTGCTCATCTTTTGTCAATGGTAGCTCCATTTATATTTTCTTAGTTAAAATAATAACTATTTTAAGTTACTCATCAAATTTGTGAATTGATTTTTCTGTTTTCGTACTTTGATAAGCGTATGTAGAAAATCTCTATTCATTATTTGCATACAAATCTGTGTGTGTGTGTATATATATATGTAACATGTCTATTTAAATGCACAGCTGGAAAGTTCTGTATATAAAAATTTATTATTCAGTGTTGACTATTTAAAATTGCATACCAAATTTTTTATTTTTCTTATTTTTATGCTTGGATAAGAAGTTAAAAATTTCTGTTCATTTTCTTTATATAAATGTGTGTATATGTGAAATAATGTCTATGTACAGAAAAAATAAATGTTATTTTCCATACTGAAATACTAATGTCTCTCTTTCGTATTTTAATAATTAAGAAAAAAGTTAATTTAAGATTTGTTTATTTACAGAAATTACAACTCGTTGAATTTTAAAAATTAAGTACATAATCTAGTTTTTCGTTAAAAATGTTCTTCTAATGTACATCAAAAATATATATTTCTACTAAACGAAGAAAATGGTATAAAGTAATTTTATCATATAATCGTGGTTTACACCTGAGGAATGAGAATTGATAATGAGTGTGGATTTTTAACAAATACGAATTGTATATTAAAGTAAAATACAATTATCCTTCAAATGAATTATATAAATATATTCTAAAATTTAATTAAATAATGCAAGGCACTGGCAGAGCTAAATTGGTAACTTATTTTTCTTTTATTTGAACAATTTCTAAGTTTGTGTTTATATATAATATATTCATATCCAATTATTTATATGTATATATAAATTGTATGTTTATATTTAGTTTATTGATCACGCGAAGAACATGATATAAAAGTTATTTAATCCATAAATATATTTTTTCTTTAAGTGATATTGATATTATGACTACATTCCATAACATGGTTCATTTTATATTAATATATGCCGACCACCCTTTCTGGTGGTTAGAGTACCTGATTACGGATGGGGAGGTCTTTGGTTCGAATCCTGGCTCGGGCATGGATGTACTTTCTCTCTGAGTGTGTGTGTGTGTGTTTTTTGTCCTTTCCTCAGATGATGGATGAATGTGGTCCGTCCTTATAAACAGGTTTGTGGTGGCGTGGGGGATGCTACTCGTACCTCCGTAACTTGGTTCACAGGTGCGCACCAGGTAACAATAAAATGAGAAGAAGTTTCCGGCCTTTTTGTGGCAAAGGGGTTAATTTCTCAAGGGTGCCCGCCATTAGAAATAAAGAAAAAAAATATTAAATCATGCTGATCGCCCTTCGAGTATCTCATCTTTTGTCTCTCTCGCCTAAAATCTCACATGACTTCGTGATTTCCGTATGACATAAACTGAACTATTTGCTCATCCATCTTGTGTATGCCCCAACAAATATTTTTATAGATGCTTTTGCTACCAATATAGAAAATAGGACGCAATACATATTGTTTTTCAACAGTTATTTTTATCCCCCTGTGTCAGTCAGTATAAGTTTCACACACCAGTATTTACAGATGGTTCTATAACTGCAAGACATGTTAGTGTGTACATTAACACTTCTTTTTTAGTCAGCCTACTTCCATCATGCTTCATCTTTATGCCGAAGTTTCATTGTCTTACCATGCTCATCATGTGAATACTAAAGACTCATTAATTTTATTTGCACACACACTGAAAGAATAAGCGATACAGATATTTTAGGAACAATTCATTTGCATGTCGTCCTGTTCCGTTAAGAATTTCAGAGCATTGGATTTTTTTTGTTTGGGATGTGTAATTTTGTGTTTGATACTAAGTAATAGTTACGTTGAATTTACTTCTAATATCCCATCTCTCTCACTCTGGTGTGAGAAAAAGACCAGCTGGTAGCCAAATGGTTAGAACTCTGGTTTTCGTTTCAACTATCCATGAGTTCAAATCCTATATTGCACTTCACTGGTAGTGGTTTGGAATCCACTGAAACTTGTAGATCCTGGTCTATTAACACTCGAATAGAAGAAATGCCCAACCAATAAATAAACTCATGTTTGATGTGAGAAAATGTTTGAAAATGCTGTGACATGAATCGTTGAACATGCAGATTACCATTAAGTTATGTACCATGTTCCCATACATTTCATTCTTAAATTTACTGCAACGAATTGCTGATGCTCCTTTGACTTGCTTTTGTATCGTGCACACATTTCAGATATTTGTCTCTTTATGAATTAAATCTATTGTGCGAAACGTGTGAACCCTACACAATTTATCGTACTTTAATTTCATGTTATGATTTTAACTAAAAAATGTTTATATTTGTAGGAGTGATACTTCAACATTGCTTAATTTGTAAGGATAGCCACCCCACAGAAACATTTTAGGTTTTTAAACTTTAATTTATAATTCAAGTTTTTGCAATTACTTTCGATATATTGATTATATTATGATATTGTTTGTTGATTTTTTTAAATTTAGAACCTTAATTTTACTGCATCTAAATTTTGTGATTTTTATATTTTAACTGCGGTTTCAAAATGAAATATATTAAAAGGTAACTTAAATAAAATGTGTTTTGGTGCAGTTTTTGTCCCTTTCTGGACTTTGCACAACACAAAATTTAACCTATTTTATTGAGCAATGACAAAATAAAGGAATGTTTTTAACGCGAAGATGCGTTGTTTTATAAGTTTAAATCGATTCTAAATATTAATGTGATTATATACATCAAGATGTATTAGAAGTGTGGAAAATTAAATATTCAATAAAATGTGAGTTTAGACATCTTTATCTTAAATTTTTCACTGATCATACTCGAAAAATACTTTAAAAATATTTATGTTAATATTACATCAATTTGGGCGAATGGCAACATTTATGAGTGTACAACTATTCAATAAAATATCTTTGAGATAATTTTGAATTCACCAGTCAGAATTCACTCCCTGCATCGTAACATTCTGTAACGTATCTGCTAAGCATTGGAAAACACCCTTATAGACTTCAATCGGACAGCGCACATATCGAATGTCATCATTTGTGTGATTAGCGGTTCGTACTTGCTCAGGATCAAGCTCACCAAATACTTATTTAAAACTAATTAGATATATTTACTGATTAAATATTTGAAGACTATGAATTAGGCTCGGTATGAACTCCATATGGCTTTATTTAAAATAACTGTAGGTTGCCATGTGTCTGCAATTGCTCATGGGTCACAAATGGTAAACTAATCAAAATAATTTTTGTAAAAGTATTCTGAAGTGCATACAAAACTTATTTGCCGATTCTTGTCCGTAAAAGAAAATATTTCAGTATTTAAAATAAATGTTTGCCTAATTATTGCCAAAAAAGGTTACAATTTAAAAGATATAGACAAGAGTTGTGTGGAAATTCGATTATTCTAAATTTTCAATTTTTACTCAATACTAAAATATTGGACTACTAGGAAATAGTTTCTACATAATGTTTTACACACACAGCTCTCTAATGAATTATTTTAATAAAATTCTTATAAATTAGTAAAATTAAAAGTATTAAAATTCTTTCTTTAAAGTGATCGTTAGCTTCCATACTTTGACATCATATTAACATCACACACACAGGTTTTCTAAATCCACTACTCATACATTTTTGTACCACTAAAATTTATTTAAAAGATTGAAATTTTAACTGTATAAATCTATTTAGTAAATTGTATATCTATTTTTTCCTCTCTTTTTAAATTTAACTAATTGAGTTTTATTGTATGCAGTAAAAGGATGACGATACTGATATTTTTGTTTTGCAGTTCTGCATATACGTTTTCTTATTACTTATTTTGCCAAAATAATTTTCTTGACTTATACAAATTTTATTTTCCAGTTTAAAATTCATTCTGTGAGACAACACAGCAAAAATCAGTATTTTTCTTATACAAGTTGCCTCTCCATGGATAACTTGAAAATTAATCTCTATATGATCACACAAAGTTGAGATATGTTTTATTTCTTCATCTTCCAAATAAATGTGATAGCATCAATTTTAATAATTATAGTTTAAATAAGTATTAATGTTTAAAATTTTCCTACTCACAGCATTTAATTATAAATTATTTATCATTCTGAAGACTTTTTTTCACTCCAATTTCGTTACTTTTATTGCGATCTAACACCCGAATTGTTAACATTAGTTTAGCAATTTATGAAATCAATTCCCATTTCGAACTAGGATGCTTGTAATATTTTGGATCCAATACTTTATGAAGATTCTAGACAAACGGACCTTGATGTGCAAAATAATATCAGAAAACTGTAAAACAAACCTTCGTCATATTATACCACTAATTTAATTCTCAATCATATGTCATCTACAAAAAAAAATGTTAGATGAATTTAATGTAAAATGCTTTTATGTATTGCGATTTTTCTCCTAATGAATTAGATAAAGGAATATATCGACTCAAATTTGGCACATTAAATTACTGATTTTTAAATATTAAGTATATTTCGATTGTAAATGCGATATTTCTTAATATTACCTGTTAGTTACTTCAAGAACTTTTTAAAACTTGTAATATTGCTATTTGATATAACGTGTTTGAATTTAGTAGCAGGAAATAAAAACTCAAAGAATCATTTGCTTTTCAAAAAATCACAGTGTTTGTTTGATACTAGGTAACTTTAGGATATGAATGTTATAATTTTTTCTTCTGCTTGAATTGTTGGTTTCACAACATCAAGAACGGTAATCATTGAGCGCCTAATTGAGTATGATTTTTAAATATTAATAATATTTTAATTGTAAATACAATATTTCTAATATGTATTACAATATTTCTTACTATGCAAATATATAATTATTATTTTAACTTCAAAATTTTTTCAAAATTATAGCACTATTTTAATATAAGTTTTGAGTTTAAAGGTGGGAAATAAAAGTTCAAAGAATCATTTGCTTTTCCGAAAATATTCACAGCATTTGTTAGATACTAGATAACTTTAGGGCATGAACTTTTTCTTCTGCTTAAATTGAGGGTTAGTTTCGCAACATTAGGAACGGTAATTCGTGGACCTAACAATTAAGTATAATTTATAGTAATAAAAACAACGAGAGAGAGAGAAAGTTTATTTAACTGAACCTAATTAATATTAACAAAACCTTATTAATAATATATAAAAAGACTTAAAGGCTTAACTCTTAAGTTTACTGACGTCACTACTTCATTCTGGAGAGAGTTCATTTGAATGCTGTACAATAGAGCTGATTTTTAGAAATTAAAAATTTACGAATACTCAAGATTTAAGAACTAAATGTTTCCAGACATGGTTCCATGGATATGATGATTTTAACTTTCATTTATATTAATTTAAGTTTTTAAAAATATCTCTTTTTATGTGAACTTTAATTCATGCATGTTTCTTTTTTCTTTTCCCCCTTCATTTTTTATAGTTGAGAATTTTGAGTCTATATGTTTTTATTGTAGAATCATATATTTAGCAAACAGCATTGTAATACGAAGTTTACATTCTATACGCATGGATTTGTCAATCCATGTTTTTTATGTTCCAGAAAAAAAAAATCTACGTCATTTTGATTTGCAACCCTTTTTTTTTTTTTTTTTTTTTTTTTTTTTTTTTTTTTTTTTTTTTAAACTGTGAATGAAGACACTTCAAGTATTTGAAAGAATTTTATCACTCATCTACGAACTTCTGCAAATAAACTTTCACTATTTCTAAGACTCTTAACGCCTTTCTCAAATTTACTTATGAATGTTTAAGTCATTCATGTTTATCAGCCATGGGAGAGTGGGAATTCTTTGTCCTCGAAAAAAAATTATGTTTTAGGAAGTAGTATATGCCCATTAACTTCATATTAATTTATAAATTTCAATATTTTGTTCATTTCTGCTATATGATATTGAAAAATAAGTACCTCAATAATAATTTAAATTTAGAGATAAATGGGTACTTACTTATTATGACGACTACCTTGGTGATAAAAAAATTTTGTGTCGAGACTAACACGATTTAAGCAATATTGACATAATATTGATTATTTCAAAGCCCTCTATAACATGTTAATGCCTAGGTTTCTTTAGGTAGTCGTCATATTACTTTTTTTTTCTGCCGATATATCTAGGTAGTCGTCAGAGTATCTAAGTAACAAAAATTTTTTTCGTCGCAAGCATTTAAGCTTAAGCTATTATCCTTAGAATACAGTAAGTGACATTTAAAAGTTACAAATGGAATTGATATAGAACATATATTTTCTATTAAAAAGTCAAATTTTACATATTTCACTTGGAAAAAAAGGCGAAGAATAGGTGCAGTTTGGACGAAATTTTTTCACAAAACAGAAAATTGTTTTTAAACAAAAAAATTGTAGCTGTTGAGCAAGTAACAAGCATGTTTTTGTATTACCCGGTAACATGTAACAGGGAAATTTTCCTTTTCTTACTAGAGAATTATATAGTTTAATAGCATTGGGCTTGGTTGAATATTTCATTAAAACAATGATTTGATGCATTGAAAAACCGCTTAAATAATGCAAATTGCTCTAGTGAATATAAATTAGTTGACAGTTTAGAAAAGTTGAATAGGAATTAAAACTTTTATATTAAATACGTTTCTAAGGAATATATTCGCAATTAAATAATTATTTTATTTTAAAATATTTATATATAGGTAAGACAATGGGTTGGCTATTTAGACAAACATATTTTACTTCATATATTTGTTACATTTACTTATAAAATAAAGCGAAACTTTCTTTTTAACTTAAAAAAAACTAAACTTTTTTGTTACAATAAATAAATAAACGAACGCATTAAAATATTTTGCTGTAATTTATTGAGATCGTGTAACATACAATGTATCCAAACTTCTCAAATTTCATTCGGTTGGTACGAATAAAAATATGAAACAGAACAGATTTCGATTCAACAATTAAATTATTTATTAACTCAAATGTTATAATTGAAAGCAGTAAAAATTAATTTTATTTTGAGATATATTTCTCTATTGATATTGAAATTATGAAGCAAACAATCAAGCATAGAATAGTAAGAAGAGTTGAAAAGTTACGAAGTTTCTTAGAATTTAATTTTAAAAAGCTGAAGGCTGTTAAAATATTGTACTCGCATTGACAAGACGAATAGATCTCTCCTCAAGATAAAGCGAATTTTTTGGTCTGTAAGATAAGACGATATAGCCGTGGGCTCAACACTCTTATCTTGCATGTTTGTTCCCGCAACTTGGGGGCAATGTAATTCCATTTGCATTTTATAATTCAATGTCAAATATTATTATTTACATAAAGTTCTGCTTTCATAAATTGCACATTGTTTTGAGAATTTTAAAAAATTGTGGAACTACTTCCATACAAAAGTTTTGTACATCCGCAAATTCAGCCAATCAAATTTCTTCTACCATGTTCCTCACTCCAGAGTTATCCAATGAGGAACGCAGTTATAAAAATAGCGCGCTTTACACATGCTTCTGATTGTAAACAAACAAGTTTGTTGACAATTAACGTTGAACTTAATATTTGAATTTTTACGATGACTTCAATTATGAATTGTTGCTTACATTGTGGGAAGGAAAATCTTGGAATTGTCTCTCCTTTTTCTGAAAAAAGTTGGAGCAAAGTAAAGGATTGCATTGACAAATGGATATTACTTGATTGTTATGAGCGTACAATTTCTGAGAACTTAATGCTTCTGGAAGAAGACGAATGTTTCAGTTTACCTACTGATAAAACTCTTGGATACCATAAAAAATGTTACCAACTGTTTACCGATAAAACCAGAATTTCTGCTGTTGAAAAACGATGTAAGAATTTATCAGAAGGCAATGAAAATATTGCTTTAGAAAACACACCTAACCGTGTAACACGAAGCAAAAGTAATCCTGTTTTTCAAAGTAGATCTCATATTTTGCCAGAAATATGTATAATATGCCAAGGAGAAAAATTTGTGAAAGAGAAATATTCCGGGAAAAGGAAAAGGGAAAAACTAAGTAAATGTGAAACAAATACAAATAATTTGTTGTCTGCAGCAATTGAAAAAAATGATGAAAACTTATTGCATCACTTAAGAAATCAGGATATTGTAGCTATCGAAGTTAGATACCATCGTTCTTGTTACAAACATTATACAAAGTTTTTAACTGTAAAACCATGTGAATCTGTAACTTCAGAAATTCTATATGAAAAGTCTTTTGAAATTTTTTGCAAGGAAATTATAGAAGATAAAATTATAAATCAGCATGTTATTTATGAAATGACTAAACTTACAGATTTATTTGTAAAAGTTGTTCTTAGGGAGGAAAAAGAAGATATAAAAGGATATAGAAATGATAGATTGAAATATAGAATACAAAAAATGTATCCACAAATTGAATTTGTGAAAAGATCAGCTAAATACCTGTCTGAACTTGTTGTTTGTTCTTCTACCTCAAATGTTATTGAATTAAAAAATCGTTCTTCTACTGACAGTGAAGACAATGAATTTTCTTTATTTGAAAATCATGCATTTTCATCAAACATTTTGTATGATTTGTTTTCAGCAGCAAGTGTTATGAAAAACATTATTAATGATGCACCGAGTATGTCGTGTGAATGGCCACCAAAAGGGAAAGACTTGACAGTTGAATCATCGTGTAATTGTGTTCCAATACAACTATTTAACTTCTTAGCTTGGTGCATTGGTGCTTCAAATGATGTTACTCTTGATTATTTTGTAGAAGTAACTCAAGATATGAAGCTGAAAATTTTGTCTATTGCTCAAGATATTCTGTATTTAGCATCCAATGGTAGGAGACAAACACCAAAACATTTAGCTTTAGCCATGACCATTCGTCATTTAACTGGTTCGGCCAAACTAGTGGGATTTCTAAATGGATTTGGCCATAGTATATCTCACAGTTGTGTTTTGGAATATGACACTGCTTTAGCATATCAACAGCAAAAAAGCAATACTCTTTTGCCAGACGGTTTCCAAAAAGGCATTTTTACTACTTTAGTGTGGGATAACAATGATTTTGGAGAGGAAACTTTAACAGGTTCAGGTACAACCCATAATACTAATGGTATTATTTTACAATGGGAGGATATGCCAAAGAATAGTGTTACATTGCCTGAAACTAACATATCCGACTTTCGAAAAAAGTTTAAGAAACGTACCTTAAACCCACCTGCACTAAAATTGGAATATTTTACTGGTAAAAAAAAGTATGGTCCATCTATGTATAAAACACTACCATTAATTACAGAAGAAGAAAATAGACCCCAGCAGAATCCTTCCCGGATTATTGATGACATTTTTTATTTGTCTAAAACCTTATCAAAGGATGTACTTCCAGGTTGGACAGGCTATAATGTTGCTATTTTTAATTCTGTCGAAATACCATGCAAAACCAAAATTGGTTATTTGCCAATCTTAGATGCAAATCCTACACAAATGTCAACTGTAAATACCATTTTGCATCGTAGTTTGCAAATAGCCGATGAACTAAATATTGGAAATTTAGTTTTAGTCATGGATCAAGCTATCTATTCCAAAGCACAACAAATTAGATGGCAGAATGAGCAATTCCAAAAAAGGTTAGTAATTCGCATGGGTGAATTTCATACAACAGTTGCATTCTTAGCTGTCATTGGGAAACGTTTTTGTGATCCTGGCCTGCAAGACTTACTAATTGAATCTGGCGCTGTGGCCCAAAATTCAATAAATCGAGTTTTAAATGGGCATCATTATAACAGAAGCATACGTGCCCATAAACTACTGTGTGAAGCTCTTCAAAGACTGCGCTTTAAAGTTTTTCTAGAAGACCATGCTAATTCTGTAAAAGCTAAAGAAGTTATTGAGAATTTCTGCTTGTCATTTCCAACAGTACCTGTAACGGAAATTATTGAAAATGAGCAAATCCAGAAACTTTTAAAAATGTATCATGAGTATGTCACAGTAAGAAATTCTTCTTGTTTAACGTTTGAGTTATGGAGTTCATATATTGAAATGATCGAGATACTATTATTATTTATTCGAGCAACTAGAGAAGGTAATTGGGAACTTCATTTATCTGCTATACATTCAATGCTACCATGGTTTTTTGCTTATGATCGAATTAATTATTCTCGTTATTTGTCCATATATTGGTGCGAGATGACAAATCTTAAAGACACTCATCCTGATATACATGCTGAATTTTAATGGGCAAATTTTCAGTTCAGCAACAAGATCATTATAATTTTTCCAAGACTGCATGTGATCAAGTTATTGAACAAACTTGCAACAGACATACAAAAACCAAAGGTGGATTAACAGGAATAACTGTTAATAAAGGTGCAGTACATCGATGGATAATTTCACATCATTTGAGG
>JAPDSC010034529.1:0-11228 GCA_026290005.1 Latrodectus geometricus | reverse complement strand
AACATTAAAAATATTTTTCAAAAAGAAATTATTTAATAAATAAAAAATACCAAAGAAGGTTTATTTGATAACTGAGAATCTAATAGAAAAACAACTAAGCAATCTGAAATAATATCACTGTTTTTTTTAAACTAGTTATATTTTTTGTTTAATTTTTAGTATTAACGTGGATTTCATATTAGGAAAATAATAATATGTATTATTCCAAAGTATGTTCTTGTACGTAAAATTTAAAAAGTATCTTTGAATAATTCTTGAAATATAACTGAGTATCTAATATAAATGACTGTAAAGAATAAAATGAAAAAAATAATAAAAATATAATAAATGTTACAAATATTTCATGTAAGGCAATAAATAAAATCACCTAAAGAAGTTATTTCAAGTAATAAGCTAATGATTTTTTCTCAGCTCTTGTTTCTCTGAATTGAACCAAAATATTAAATTACTTAATCTACTAAAGCTTTTGAATGTATTTTGCGGGCTGTAACTATTAAAATCAATAAAATGAATCCTTTATATATGAAACAGTAAATGTTTCTTTATAATATGATTTAAAAATTTGTTTCTTCACAATATCATTTATGGGCTGTATCCCAGTGTACGGTACGCTATTTTTATACAATTAATATAATTATACAATATACAATTAATATAATTATATAATATAAAATTATATTATTTTATAGAAATAAAATATAATTTTATACAATATTAGGTGAAAATGGGCTTTAAGTCCCCTACTCTAAGAACTTGGCGAAAGTGTGTTGTGGGTCCCGTACTTGGTGCGTTTTCAAAAACGCTGTTGCCATGGCGATAATGGAATACGATTTTTAAGGATTTTCAAAAGCAATCAGCAACTAATGAAAATGACCAATTTTTCAAACAGAAACTAATTAACGACCAATGAAAATGCTAAAAGAAAAAAAAACCCAATTAATGAGCATGCGCGGAAAAGCGCAAATTATTTCCTATGGAGGTTGCCATAAGGAGCTCATTAGGGATAAAAACGTCCGGTTTACCACACTTGGTGCATTTATCGCCAAGTTGGCAGAGTGGGGGACCTAAGGCGCAGATTAACGCAATATTATATACAATTAATTATAATTGTATATATGCGTACCGTACAAGGAGCGTACCGTTCACTGGGAATTAACCTCATTTATGACTCACCATGATTTATTTTTTCATTCATCATCACGTTTTTAACTTGATCGATGACATCAGGGTTCGGACACCTCATGGCTGCGAGATATCCTGCTATTCTGATCTCCGTGTCTTCGTTGTAGTTACTGTAAGTCTTAAGCAAGTTATCTCTCTGAAATAAAAGAAGGAAATAAGTTTGGTAGTTTCCAAGAAAAAATTTGTCACCAAATATTGAGATTTATTGCCAAATGTTGCAGCTTAGTACTACATTCACTCTATATATTTTTTATTATATTTAAACTCATATTTAAGATTAACAGTGAAGTTTTTTTTTTTATTTTTAGCAAACGTGAGTTTTACACATAATAAAAAAATTGGAATATGAATTAAAAATAATATTTATTTATTTCAGTGAAGATATGCTAGGTCTTTCTTTTCATAAATTGAAGAAAAAGGATTAAAATTTGGCAATAGATGCCGTATAATTTTTTTTGTGTGGTTTAAAATTTTTTTGCCATTGAAAATGTGACCAACTAACGTAATTTTTCCATTGTAGTTCCCTTAGGCCAGCCGCAAACTATCGGCGATTTCGCCGGAAACACCTAGCAGAGCGAAATTACCGTGAATTCACCGCCGAAGGAATGGGAGGTAACTATGACGTAGATATTTGACGTCATCTTTCTGTTCAACCAATGAAACTTTTATTTACATTATATTGAAATCTTGTTTTGAATGAGATCGACATCTGAATTTACTCATTAAATTGTAATGCATTTCTAACTGTTTAAAAATTTTATTAAATTTATGGAAGACATTAAATATTGAAATACCACGAGGTTAAATTAAATGCGAGAACAAAGAATAGCAAAAAAGTAAATCGAAATTCCCACTGTCGCCGGAACCCTGCCAGATATATTTAACATGCTTGAAAACAAAAAGTGTTGCTCGGAACGCCTATTTTATGACGTTTTCTGACATCAATCCTTCGCCGTGTTTTCGCCCAGTGTCGCCGAACTTCGCCGGCGTCAGTTTTCCGGCGAAATCGCCCATAGTTTGCGGCACCCCTTAAAGTAATTAAATTACACGTTTAACAAGAGAGTTCTTGCCGTTTTTAGTGAACCAAAAGACCTGAAGTCGTAAGGCAAAGAACACCAAATGAGCTCCATTAAAACGTCCGTTTCCCTACATTACTATACGAGTTACGATTGATGAATGTGCATGGTTGACCAGCTTTTATAATGACTGATATTCCTATTTTCGATCAACGGGAGTCTTAAAGACGCCATTCACTAGATTGCATATTTATTCTCTGTTCAACCAATGGCAACGCTTAAATGGTAAGAACTTTCTTGTTTACCTTATTACACGCGATTAATATTAAAAAAAACTTATATAAAACTTTAAATTATTAGAATCAGAAAAAGAAAACTTTCTTGAATTAACCTCATAAGAATTCTAATGAAAATGTGTATTTAAAACAGATTGTTCCCAAATTATTCAGCAATGACACGACAGTAATAAAATAGAATTCTGTTGACTATTTTTAATCGTAAAGTAGTTATTTGTTTCGTTACTGTTGATAGATCACGGCTAAATCATTTTTCATCGTTTTTAAATATTTTCGAAATCATACTTATATATTTTCGAAAAATATTTTAAAGTTTTCTCTTAATATATGTTTATAAAAAAATGTCAACTGGATAATGAAAGGATACTTGAAAATTACTTTAGAAAATGAACAATTAAAAAAATCCTTAAAGAGGTGAAAAACAATATAGTAAACATACAAATAATATTAATGTGTAATTTTTTATTTGTTCTGACGGAGGATTTATATCATTAAAAAAAATTTAAAATAATATTTTATTTAAAATTCAACTTACATTTAAGTCACAAGAAACTCTTCGGAAAGCTTCAATAGCGGCCAGACGAGTTTCAGTCCTCAGTTGAGGGTTTTCGTAACAAGCTGTTAACACCTTTTCGTTTCCAAATAAATATCCAATATTACCGATTGCTTTCAATGACAAAATCACCTAAGATATGTATAACAAATCAGCATGTGGAGAATACAGTGAGTACATCTGTCTATAAAAAAAAATATTTAAATTCTTTTTTAACTTTACAAGAAGTACTTACAGTTTTGTCGTCGGCGTTGAAGCAATTTTCACCCAGGTTTTCACTCAGCTTCAAAATGGCTGCTCTCACTTGTTCCACGCGAGAGCAATCTCGGTCCTTGCAGAAGTTGCGAATGAAAGACGATATTCCAAGTATAGCTTGATCATTTGTACCGTCCAACAATGGCTACATTTCAAAAGCAAAACAATTTTTTACTTTATTTAATGAAAAAAAAATGTTTGCTTTGTTCACTAATTTGTTTTAAGAGGCTTACAATGTAAGTAGCAATCATCTCAGGAGTTGCATCTGTCACGAAAGCCAAAGACGTCAGCCAAATCTTGCTTTCTGATTCGGTGACGGCTTTGCTGGCGATCATCTCATAAATAAATTTGGCGGATTCGACGGTACTCAGCAGAGGAATGGCGTCCATGAAGAATTTCCTGTAAAAGTACAATTGCTCTCAATTTGTATTCAAATTAAATCTATGATGTGATAATACTTTTTGGTTAATCTGCGCTTTAGGTCCCCTACTTCGCCAACTCACGAATTTGAAGCTTTTTTTCGCGCATGCTCAATAATTAATCGTTTGTTTTAGCCTTTTCATTGGTCGCTAATTAAATTTCACTTTGAAATGGTGGTGGAATTTTCGCCAAGGCATCGCTGTTTTTGAAAACGCGCCAAGGAGGGGACCTAAAGCGCATTTTCACCACATTTTTTTTAAAATGCATTGAGCAGATATACCCATAGTTCTAAATGCAAACTAAATGCATTGAACAGATATTTAAATAGATTTTATTTCCATGGTAATTTATTCCTAGTTTATACAAATCAACTATTGTTACATCTTTGATTGTTGCTCAAAGTTCATTCTTTGCTTTCCATAAGCAAGTCATAGTCCAAAAAAATCCAAAATAAACTAAAAATCATATTTCCAAAATAACTAAGATAGTATACATATATTATGTACCTTGTTTTATTTATTTTCTTATCTCTATTATTTTGAGTCTGTGGTTAAAATTAAGATTAATTTCGTATTATTTTTCAAATTTTTTCCCTTTTATTTATTTAGTTTTATAGGAATAATTGCTTTCTGTCCAAAAAGTTACTGGCCAGCAATTGTTTCGTATATATATATTGATAGTTTGAACCATTTATGGTGATATCAAAACAAGAAATTAACCCTTCTTTGCATAGTGGTGGAAATTTCCATCATAATGCCCAAAAATTATATAAAAGAACAAGTTCACTTTAAGTGGATCGTGTTTGGATACCTTTTTAATGTCCATTGCATAAAAAGAAACATAGCTGTCAAAAATAAACAAGTGTCATTATCAGTGCTTAAAGTTGTCTCATTTCGCTGTTTGTTGTAGTTGCAATAAACGTATGATTTCGTTTATAATTTTGTTTTATTATATTAGAGTTTCTATTGCTAAAAAATTGAAAATGAGTGGAAGAAAGGTTTGTAACACGTGTTATTTTCCTCTTTTATTTCTATTTAGTACTAAGCTAATGATCTAACTTTGGATGATGACGGAAATTTTTAGCATATTGTTTTTTGCTAAATTTATACTATAAATATATACTAAGATTTTTTTTTAACCATTTTTCCTTTAATTTTGAACATGAATTATATCAACTTGATTTATTTCACCAATAAAGAAAAAATCATGCAAAGAAGGGTTAAAGCAATAAATATGGATGCCGTGCAATAAGCAACTTATAAGCCGAATTATGTACATATTAAATGATATAATATATATACATATATATATATACTGTATTGGCATTAATAAAAAAAGTACCATTTCTGTCCTCCAGAGGGCGTCGAAGTTGTAGCTCTTCAAAGTGGGATCGGTCTTCTCGATATAAAGATTGAAGCGAGCGGGTCCATTGAGTGGATGCAAGGGGGTGTTCGCTCTATAGGGAGGGAGTTCCAGTTCAGAGCAAAACTTAACTCCGAGTACCTTGTTGAAACTTCTTCCAGTGCAACTTTCCATATGCGTTCCTTCTTGTTTATCATTTTTCTTTTCTCTTTCTTCCACGCCATGTACAATGTACAATTTGCTCCTGAAATATTGAGGGACATCAGTGGTAAACTCACATGGATGCTTTAAATATAGATTAAAAAAATCAACAGAAATATCAATGATAAATATTATTTGATGCAAAACTAATTTCTATTGTAATTTTTCTTAGGATATTAATTATTCTAATTGTGTGCAACAAAAAGGATGCATATTTTATAAATCAATTTTATTTTTTATTTTGAATACAAAATAAGACTAAATGCTTATTTATTTTATGGACTTTAAGAAATGCGCTTAAAAACTAAAGAATAATCACCACTAGTCAATGAAAATCGCCAAACTGTATATTCTTGCAACTGCGATTGTAGAAACAGGTCAGAAAATTAATCTTGTTTTATATTTTCCAGTGAAAATAAACATTATGTAAAGAAAAAAATGAGTAGAAAGGGCTTATTACTCATTTTTGCATTACACATTATAATTGAAATATATTTCACTGAGCTAAATAGCAAAATGTATGTGTCAATGATGCTTAATCTGAAAATTAAAATGGCGTTTATCCAAAATAAAATTATTTTAAAATTTTTACTCACAATTTAAAATTACGGCTTTAAATTCATGTGAAATTTGAATATTTTAGAATAATTGCTTATATAACATTTTAGGATTTGAGCAACAATTGGATTTATTTTAAATAGAACTTATTGAACGGTGGAAACAATCAAATGTGTTCTTGAGTTAAGGGAACTTATTATATTTTAAATGGTGAAAAACATAAATCCTGTTTCTCATCAACTGCTTGTATTTTAAGCATTGCAGTAATTGAACTATATTTAGATACATCAAAAGCCATCAATTCTGTTTAGAGTTTAACCGCTTCCCTTACAAATTTTTTAAAAAAAAAATTGCAAAAAATCATCACATTTTTTTATTTTATTGCTAAATATAAGGAAACGAAACAAAATAAAATATGTAGGTTTTAAGTTGAATTTTTAATTTTTCACTCGTGTAAAAGCATGTAGTTTTAATATTAGTTTACAATCCCGAGTTATCTCGGGCAAAAAAGTTAAATATTAGTCTTTGTATGATAGTTTTTGAAACAAGGGAAACACTAAGTGATACCTGACATTCCGTACGCTGGTATCTGGTCTCATTTCTTAAGGCATCATCAACATTATTTTACTTTTTTTCAACACAACTATCCTCCTTTGTACATTACTAATCCACAAGCCGTCGTATCCTATACCATATAGAAACATGTGGCCATTCCCGGAAAAGGACCGCGAAATTAAAGAAAAGGCAAATTGCATGTTAAAACAGAATATTTCCTTTCATTTCCTCCAGGCCGAGTAAAAACGTGATAAAACAAATCGTACTGACAATTTTGTTTCACCCGAGTCTTCTCGGGATAATAATTAACTGCAATATATACGAACCCGAGATAACTCGGGATAATAAGGCAAGCGGTTAAAACGTCAATTTCATATCTGTGAACTGTTGTTTCTTATGATTAATGAATGTATAGCATATAAAAATTTATGAATTTTTCATCTTTTAATTATAAGAGTAATCGAAGTATAATTAGTTTAATTTTAGATTGTACTTACTCAACGTTGAAAACATCAATTCTGTCCCTGGGCATGTTCAGTTGCACTTTGATCACTTCACCATTCTTTACCTCTACTTTGCCATCGAGGGCGCTGGAGGAGTGCATGGTGCTCACCACTCGCATTCCGGATCTGGCAACATTGCCAGCATCGATGGTCAGAAGACTGGCGATCTCAACTGCACCACTGTATGAAAACTTTGGTTAGTAAAAATGGGCGAAACTATAAGTGTATTGAAAAAAGCTTGAGCGATATTAAAAATAAAAAAAAAAAAGAACTTGAGCAGTAGAATTCTTAACAGAGTTTTGTTTTTTATTAAAACGCTTACCTTGGTTCAATGTGTCCTAATACATCAACTTCCTCGAAGGATTTGACATCGAATTTTCCGCCAATCTTGAGAGCGACACTTGCCGTTCCATTGACTGCAATCTTGAGTGGCAGACCACTTGTCATGGGGATGGTAAAAGTGGTGTCCAAAAACATGAAGCTCCTAGAGTATTCCTTTTCGTTTTGCTCCGCCAGGTTTTTTACGATGTCCAATAATTTCAGCTCTGTCGATCCATCTGCGTCATGTTTGTACTGGTTGTACCACATCGAAGTGCCAAACACTTTCACATCCAGTGAACCGTACGGTTGTTGAACAGGGCGCGCATTTTCGTTATACTGCAAGAAAAATGATTGATTACCTTGAAGCAATTTACCACACTGTAATTTCAATGTTATAAAAAGAGTAAACTTTCAGTACCTTAGCATCAATACTGTTCAGTTTATTTTGATTCAATGATCTTTTTTCTCTAAGAATTTTGGCAACATGCTTCTGAGGGAAATATCCACTTGGTCCGAATAGTTTTTCTACTGTGTGCTCCAATCCTTCTAAGCGCCCATCAATCTTAAATATAACAAGAATGTGGAATTTATTTTCACATGCTTGAAAATAAGTTATTGAAAAATTAACTAATGTTATGATACACACTATTTACGTTATGGTGCTTAAGTATTCTTATTTGCAGATTACATAAGAAATTGTGTATGGTATTTAATCACCTAACAAGAAATCATATTCATGATTTGAATTGTGAAACAAATAATTTATATTATCTATCCTTTAATTCCCGAATTTGGAGGATTTTTATTACTAATTTATATTTTATAAAACAGCTTAATTATTTTTTCAGAAACTTGCGTTATGGAGTGTTAAAATATGATATCAAATATTTACGTTTGTTTTGCCTAAAATACTACGCAAAACATAATTCTACTTAATCCAATTTTCCACGCCCTAAAGTTTATTTAATCTAGCTATTGCTATTATCCAAGTACTTAAATTTTAGATATAACTTATAATAAGTACTCCTCCATAATTTTACATATTTTTTTATGATAAATATATAAAATTAAGAATGAATACGAATGAAGTTTGAATAAATACTTATATGTTTTTTTATTATGAAAATTTCTACTTTTTTGTTTTTCACAATAGCTGCAAAATACGTATTTATCAATAGACATTATGAAAAGAATCATTTAGAAACAATTTATCAGTAAAAATATGTATACATTTTTTATTCCTTAGTTATAATTTTTCATGACAATGAAAAAGAAATTAAAAGCTCTTGAAAATCAAATCAAAATCATCTTTCTTCGGCAATTTACAGAAAATTTCTATAATAATTTATGTATTTATAATCATTTATTTTTATATTATTCTATTGATAAAATAACAGTTCGAAATGAAATGCATTTTAAATTATTGTTAAATACTTTTTGTAGTTATTTAAATGCTTACAAATAATTTTTTTACCCAAATAAATCATTTTACTAGCATATTATGTAATGGAAAAGGAAATTTGAGATTCAAGCTATTTCATATTTTCTGATATTTATAGTTTCGATATGTAAAATTCCATGAACACACACACACACACACACACACAAAAAAAAAAAAAAAAAAAAAAAAATGCGCCGAAATGTATGATTTTGTTGCCACCAGTACAAGAAATATGTACTTAATACATGGTTGTGTTAATTTGATAAACTATTTGCGTTTCTTTAACCAAAAGTTCTTTTCTTATAATTATCTGTTTATACACAATAAAATTATAAAAGTTTTGATTACCTAGACCGAATTGTAATAGGCTATATTTTTCTATAAAGAAGATTTATAGTAATTTTAAATACCATTAAAAAGTTTTACCTTCGTGTACTTTAAGTTTTTCATAAATAGCTTTCTTTCTATAAGTGTTAAAATATTGACAATAAATTATTTTTATGTTTAGCAAATTTTTCATAATATATATCTATATATACATCACTGAATATTATAGTTTAATATTAAATAGCTGGCAAGTGAAATATGCACATGTCCATGAATTAAGAATAATGCCGGATAACGCTCGAGATCGACCTTCCTGTGTAATTTGGATATAATGCTTAACCATGAGTGGGATATTCCTTCAAGTGGCCTTTCGCATGTTTCCGGGTTATCCTCAGTTTGTGGACGTGTGTGTACTTTACGTACTGAGGACATTAAATTCCAACATTTAGCGTGAAATCGCAACTATGTAGAAACTTTTTTTTCTTGCGAAGAAGATGTTCGATGTGTACAATGTTTCTTAACCAGTTTGCGGTCTTAAACATGGTTTAAATTTCGATCATCAGGTACCTTTGGAAACGTAACCTATAATTATAATTCCCATTGAAAATTCTCTGGTGAATACCAAGAAGAAATTTGGCTTTGAACTTGGCAGAATTGCGGCAGCTTTCCTGGTTGACGGAATTTTACAAATGACCCATAGTTTCTTACGAATAATGTCCTAAGCAGTTTCTAGAAACTTGAAAGAATTTAAATTTCAGATATTACCTGGAAAAGGTTTGCCGTTTTCCCAAATACATCCACCGTGAGGTTGAACATGGCTGAGCGTGGCAGGTAGGAGTCGGTTGAGAATATGAGGTGGCTGTCGACATGGATACCTGAGTCAAGTGATTCCAAGTAATATGTCGCCTCGTGGGCAGAAGAAAATTTCCTGGCGTCCGAGGCATACTTGTTCATCAGATAGAGGTTAGACACAATCTGCCGGATCTCTTGTCTGCCTGGGTGTTTGCTGGCGGCTAAGGCGTTCAGGTGAGTCCAAACAAAGGAGCCAACTGCTCAATCAAAAAAAAAGATTCAAGTACTCAACTTAAATTTGATATGAATCTTGTAGAAGAAAAATTATTATTTCATGTATAAATATAATATAAAAGAGCTTTAGGCGAATAAATTCGAGAATTTTGTTTACTTTGAAATAATTAAGTTAAATGACGACATTAGTGTGACGTCATATCCACAACTGTTTCCAGACAAATACAATGTAAACATTTGTTAAATATTGTATTTAAGAGTGCCTTCTTGACAAACTTGGAGATTTTCGTTTGGCTATCGATTTTATTGGTGACTTTTGTTGGCACAGAACAATAAATTGTTCTGTTGCAACCAGAATACGATTGGATTTTGCCCAGCTTGGTGATTAACTGTGACTACAATTTGGCGAGAATCAAAGGTTAAGCAAACAAAAGGTTAAAAGTTTTAGCAAACACGTTATCCTTAAATAATGAATATCAATTTCAAAAATAACAATTTAAAAATCTATCACCTAAGTCTATGGCAGTTTCAATGATAAATGGCGCTTAACAGCAAATGTTTGGAAACAATATGACGTCACAACTAATGTCGTCTATTATGGTGAAAATGGGCTTTAGGCACCTTGCTTGGCACTTCTTCAAAAACGCCGTTGCTATGGCGACAGAAATGAAATACGTGCTTTTAACGATTTTTACTTTTGCTATGGCAATGAAAACAAAATCAATGTTTTTTAACGAATTGTATAAAAAAAAAAAGTACATTGAAATATTAATAAAAATTATGTTTTTATTAATATTTCAGTTAATTAATAATTTTAATAAAAATTTGTTTTTATTAATTATTGAAATTCTCTCCTCCGCAGGTTGCCATAAAGAGCGCATTAAGGATGAAAAACGTCCGAATTTTTACGCTTGGCATGTCTATCGTCTAGTTGGCGAGAAGAGGACCCAAACCGAAATTTAACCTTAAATATTAATACAGGAAAGTGATAGTGGACACAGTTTTAAGAAATTAACTTACAAATTTGTAATTGTGTTTTTGATTAAATAAATAAAAGTAAATATCAAAATGAACGCTTATAAATGAATAATTAAGAGTTTAAATCATTTTTGAACAAACAAATTAATTAATGTATTGAAATACCAATGAATATTTACAGTTGAATAACATTAAAAATATTTTTCAAAAAGAAATTATTTAATAAATAAAAAA
>JAPDSC010034502.1:361-11217 GCA_026290005.1 Latrodectus geometricus | reverse complement strand
ATGATACTAATTCTCGTGGTCGTCAGATAGAGCAATTTATTTCTGATAATTGCCTCTGTCTGATGAATACCGACGAGAAAACGTATTTCCACATATCCAAGAACATTTCATTCACTCGATCTCGCCATTTGTACAGTGGCTTCCGTAAAGGGAGATCCACTCTAGATAACATTACATATTTGGAAACCCAAATCCGCAACGCTTTCGTGCGGAGAAACCATCTGGTTTCCATCTTCTTCGACATCGAGAAGGCATACGACCGTACGTGGCGATATGGTATTCTCCGTAAATTATACGATTTTGGCTTTCGGGGTAATCTCCCGATATTCCTGCAGAATTTCTTACGCTCCCGTATTTTTAAAGTTCGTATTGGAAGCTCTACATCCAATACTTTTATTCAAGCCGAGGGTGTACCCCAAGGCTCTATTTTAAGTGTCACTATTTTTAATATATACATCAGTCACATCCTTCATCTTTTATCACCTACAGTTCATGGCACGATGTATGTGGATGACCTGCAAATATCTTGCCAGGGATCGAACATGCGTTTAATTGAGAGACAACTTCAAACATCTGTTAATAAAATAGCTGCATGGTGTGCAGAGAATGGCTTCACACTATCTCCTAGCAAGAGCTGCTGTGTCCATTTCTGCAGGAAGACCAGTATTCACAATGATCCTGTTATTCATCTGAACATCACTGCAATACCCGTGGTCAACGAGATTAAATTTCTTGGTGTGATTTTCGACCGAAAATTGACCTTTCTTCCGCATGTTTTACATTTGTGGAAGAAGTGTGAGCGATCGCTTAATATCCTCAAGGTGTTGTCAAATACATCTTGGGGTGCTGATCGCTTGTCACTCCTTCGGGTCTACCAAGCACTCATTTTGTCTCGTATTGACTACGGAAGTGTTGTATATGGATCTGCTAGGTCTTCAGTTTTACGCAGATTGGACACTGAACATCACTCTGCTTTGAGAATTTGCTCAGGAGCATTCCGCACATCACCCGTCCAGAGTCTTTACGCGATTTGCAAACAATTGCCTTTAGACCTGAGACGAATGCAGCTGTCTCTCAATTATTACGCTAAAGTTATGTCTGATATTCAACATCCTTTACGATCCTTGGTATACACTCCTGCCTTGAAGAGATTATATGATGCGCGTTCCTATAGCATCCAACCCTTTCTCACTAGAACTAAAGATCAACTCCATTTGACAGACCTATATGATGTCCGTTGTATCAAAACGGACTTACATTTACATCCACCCTGGCATGATCCACAGATTAATATTATTAATCCATTTGCTCAGTTTAGAAAATCGGACACAACCTCAACGATTTTTCAACAGCTTTTCTATTTACATCGCTGTCAGTATTCATCATACACGCCTGTATTCACAGATGGATCTAAAACTGCAGGACATGTTGGCTGTGGCATATTCTATGCTAATGCCAGTTATAGTTACAGCCTTCATACGTCCTGCTCCATCTTTACTGCTGAAGCTACGGCCATTTATCAAGCCCTTCAGCTTGTGAATACAGGAAATTGTCATAAAATTTGTGTATATACTGACAGTTTGAGTGTACTAGAAGCGTTGAGAAATTCAAATTATTGTCATCCTGTTGTGTCAAAGATTTTCGGAGCATTGGATTCCCTTGCTGGCAAGGGTTATAACATCATTTTCTGTTGGGTCCCAGGTCATGTAGGTCTAGAGGGAAATGAAAAGGCGGATGCAGCTGCTAAAGCTGCAGGGTCTTTACTCCATTCATCTGTCCCTCTTTTCGACGTGAGAAGGGTTTTTAAAATATTTGTTAAATCTCTTTGGCAGGAGTTGTGGAGTATGCAGGTCTCCAATAAATTACGTGCCATTTTTCCATACCTCATTCCATCATCAGTTTTACCGTTACGAAGTGCCGATGTTCGATTGACTCGCCTTCGTATCGGACACACACGTTTCACACACAGACATTTGTTTTTAAGCGAACTAAATCCATGGTGTGAAACGTGTGATGAACCATACTCAGTAAATCATATTTTAATTTCATGTAAGGATTTTAACAAAGAACGTCTACATTTTTTTAAAACTGATTTTATCACTTTATTTGATTTGTTAGGGGAACCCCCCCACAGAAACCTATTTGCCTTTTTAAGGGCAATAGGTTTTTTAAATTTTATTTAATGTTTAACGTTATTTTTTTGTATTTACATATTTATTTTCTTTTTTATAAAATTTTAACAAATAATAGATTTTAATAATACTTTATACAAAGGTTTTTGTTTTTTAAGATTTTAATGTTGTTTGGGTTTAAAAATAAATAAATAAAAATAATAAATTAATGAAAAATTGAATTTTATCTTGGCGCAGCATGTCCAATTTTGGATCTTGCGCCATAAAACCTAACCCAACAACAACAACAACTCGCCATTTGTACACCCTCACTTCTGCCATTGTTAAATCTAAGCCATAGCTCTCTGCCAATTTTTCAGCTCCTTTATTTTGTCAGGCCAAAGGAGAAGGCCGTTCGCAATCATTTAAGGTCGTGGAATAAAGCATTCCACGTCTCCGTTGTCAAACACGAGTTGGACTCTTATGACTTTTCTTTCAACGTCTTGAAAGTCCAGTGGTGCATCGAAATATCTGGTTCCACGTTCCACAGGACTCGACGAATGAACCGTTGGAATAAAGCAAGTTATTGGTTGGACAGCCACGTCCAAAATTTCTGGTGATGGATTCTCTGTTTCGTTCCATGGTGCTTGATTCTCATCGTTGTTCCTAGGACTCAGAACTGGTGATGGATTCTCGCTACAAGAACTCTGTGCAGGTGTTGGATTCTCATTCAAAAGATTTGCTGCCGGTGGATCTCCATTTGCAAGTTCAAAAAATTTGTTGGCAAATGAGTTGAATCGTCCATTCGAACAGATGTTTCATCCGACGCGTAGACCAAAGAAATCATTATGTTCTGAGAAGTCAGCCAAGGTTTTATATAAATCCGAACAGCACGAAACTGTTCAATCAGTCGAGATGTCAGCTGAGCACGAGGATGATTTTCGTCGTATGCTACGAGCAACGGACAGCCTTGATTGATACTATCAGGCGAGCCAAACATTTCGACGTGGCCTATGGTGAACAATTGAGTCAGCCGTAGACCGCGTTCAAAATATCTTGTCGTCATGATCATGTTGCGGATTGCTTTCGTCATGTCAATTATTCGACAGTTCATGATTCTAGTGGAATGAAAATTCGACGGTATTCCTAAGACGTCCGAAAATTTAATCCAGCCTCCGTATTTGATTGTATAAAGATTCTTGTAATTCAAGATTTTGGCAACATCATAGAGCCTGATGTACAAGTTACCGTCGGGTGCGATCAAACAAGACACGGTCAGTGTCGAATCTTCTACGAAAGGCTTGAGATCGAACCACATCTCGAAGAGAAAACAAGAGCTGGGATCAAGTAGCCGCAAGGAAAAAATCTGGAAACGATTCGTCACAAGAAAAGAGCTGGGAACAAAGTTGTCGCAACAAGAGCTACAACACAAATGATCTGGATCCGATCGAACGTCTCCTTTTATACGTGAGGATCTGTCTAAAAATAACAATCGAGTCGGCCGAAAACAAAACAAGACAGTGAAGAATGAAGACCTTTTAATAGGACCGAATGGAAATCGCAAAGACAAAATATGAAACTTTTTCTTTGAATCGTATAACAAAAAATAATTTATCGGAAGAATTGTTAAATTTGATCTTTGAAGAATTTCAGTCACTTTATTTATGAGCTCAGTCATTCGAATGAGCTCAGTCGTCGTCCTGGAAAGCGTACATTCAAGACCGTTGATTCCACTGGCTCCGCGAATCTTTTTTCCTACTTGATTTTTATGGATCGTCTGATCCGTCAAAGATTTCAAACATTGGCAATACCACGAACGACTAAAAATGGAAATTGCATTCCGTTCCGTATTTGAAAGTTCACGAGCAATACAGTCTGTCTAGAAATTACATGAGCCTCGGTATCCGTTTGATTTTCTTCCAATCGCAGGAATAAAGAAATACGGACGTTTGTAAATGTTGCGATCGACCTGCAGCAGGTCACATTTAACGTCAGGTCCAACGATTCCGTGTGTTCCACAGGATACGTATGTCCAGTCACTCGAAAGACGGCTCCCGATGTCAGTACGAACGTAAACAGTCAGACGGATCACGCGTTTGTGTCACCAAGCTTAGACAAGTCAATCGAAACGAGTCGGTCGTCCATACCATGAGCGACTACGGAATCAATGTTGCCCGCTATTTCCTAGTTCAAAGATCATGAAGGAAGACTGTCGGTACAAGTCGGTCGAAAAGAGTCGGTCGTCCATACCATGAGCGACTACGCCTGAGCTGTCAAGAAAGTTATGAAATCCTATAGTACCCAAACACATTACTTAAGTCTTCCAATTTCAAAATTATCCTCAAATATTTTTAATACTAATGTTTCTCCCATTCTAAAACATATTTCTCCAATGTCTTCCGCAAAATCAAAATTCCAAAGCTCCCAAGAATTGAAGCATGCAAAAGAGGCCCACAAGTCACCTTTTATAAGTAAAAGAACTATAACTTCTTCCAAAAAAGGTACAGTGAAGTTAGATCCTTCAGATGATGAAACACTCCAAAGTGAAGATTCATCTGAATCCCAGATGGCTTGTTCCGAGGCCGGAACATCTAATTTTATTTAATGGTATTTTTATCTTGGAACTGTCGTGGTTTTCGCACTCATATAGAAGATATCAAAATCATTATTAATACGTATAATCCAGAGTGTTTTGCCATTCAGGAAACATTCTTGAAACCTCAGTGCTTTAAATTGCGTGGTTATAACTGTGTGAGAAAAGATGTCACTCCTGATGCCGTATCTGGAGGTGTATACATCCTTGTGTCTTGTAGCTTGTGTCTTGTAGCTTGTCCAGCCCCTCAACACATCACTACAAGTTGTTGCAGTACGCGTACATACATCTCTCATTACTATTTGTAGCCTTTACTTGCCTCCCCACACTGTTGTTCATGAAAGTGATTTGAACAATCTATTGGATCAGCTACCTACACCCTTTATTACTGCTTGTCAATTTTATTGGGCATAGCACCTTATGGGATAGTGATAATACAAATTTTCGTGGTCGCATAATTGAACAGTTCATTTCAAATAACAGTATTTGCCTCTTAAATTCCACAGAAATAACTTATTTCCACCAACCCTCTAGAACTTTCCATTCGTTAGATTTGGCTATTTGTTCACCAGTACTTTTACCTTTATTAAATTTTAAAAACAAAACGATCGAAATGAATCCATGTGAACGATTCTCTTCAAATTGATTTGTTCCCAGTCGAGTTGATCTTTCGACTGGAACAGTCATGTCAGTGACTCGAGATGGCCTCGGTCAGTTTGGAATCGGTCTTGTAGATCGAGATCCCAGTCATTTCGACTCGTGCCATTTGACTGAAAGCCATTGAAAGCAATTTGAAAATAGAACTCGGACTCACAAGACAAGTAACAACGACACGACTCGTTGGCCTTTTGACAGGGAACACTGATCTTAACGACTCGAGACGAACGACGACATTGTCACGATGGTCTTGAGACTTGCCAGTGGTTTCGACTCGTGTGATTTGACGGAGAGCCATAGAAAGTAATTCAGAACTAGGACCTACAGCAAGACAAGTTCGAGATATGAAACAAAAAAGAATATTGTCAACAGAAAAGAAAAAATATAGTATAAGTAAAAAAAATTTTTTTTGTTTACTGATACTTTACTTTATTTTTATTCCAATATTCTGCTTGGTTCTAATTCTATTAATTGTCTTGTTTTATTCTAATTCTTCTTTCGTACTTGATTCTCTGATTATTCTACAAGTCCATTGTAGAAAGATTCTTATCTAAAGAATTGCATTCGTTCTGGCGGAAGCAACGGATTCTGAAAATGGTTAACAGTTCGAACAAGTCTTAGAGTCTCACGTGGAAACCTCAATACGAGTCTTAGTTCCAGCACTTGTTCGGAAACAGCGTTCGCGTTCCATTTTTATAAAGCTTTGGCATACGGTAGCCTGTGTAAATGTTCCTCATGCTTCGTCCGCTGACGAGCGACTGGTATTTCTTGATTCTTGCTTAGACTCAGCGACTGATGCTTCTTGATTCTTGCTGAGGCGCAGCGACTGGTGTCTCTTTAGTTTTGCTGAGCCTCAGCACAAGCACTTTTTCAGAAACAGGCTTCGTGTTCCATTTATCTAAAGCTTGGGTATACGGTGGCCTGAGTAAATGGTCTTCACGCTTCGTCCGTTGACGAGCGGCTGGTGTCTCTTGATTCTTGCTGAGCCTCAGCAAAAGCGCTTGTGTTTCGTGTTCCGTATTTTTGGGCACACTGGCCTGTGTAAATGGTTTTCACGCTTCTTCCGCTGACGAGCGACTGGTGTCTCTTGATTCTAGCTGACAGAGCTCAGCGCTTGTGCTTCTTCCGTTTTTCCAAAGGTTGGGCATACGGTGGCCTGTGTAAATGGTCTTCAATCTTCGTCCACTGACGAGCGACTGGTGTCTCTTGATTCCTGCTGAGAGAGCTCGTCTACCGTTTGGAAGAAAGATCGTAGCTTGCGATCAGTGAGCTCGTTGTTTGTCTCGTGTTCCTTGCAAACGTGTGTCTTTATTGTTGTCGAGATGATCGCAGAACAAGAAGACAACACATCTTGAAGATACTTGACTGTCCATGGCTCGTCACTGACAATGCTAGACTCCCAGCCATCGTCTCCTTACAAATATTTTTCGTACAGATGATCTTTCAAGAATTCGTCCAAGTCTTTATCGGGAACGACGAATTTTCGACCGTCGTTTGTCTTTGGCATTTCGAAAAACTTCAAGCCGGACACGACTGAAATCTTGTCTCCATCGAATGTGCTGGTGAATTCTAATTCTCTAGCAACTGTTTCACCGGCTTCTTGAAGTAGCTTGATTCTTGCCACGAAATTCACGTTTAATGACATGATAGAAAACTGAGAAGAGAAAGATAAAATGATCTGAACGTGTTGAATGCTGAGAAGAAAATTTGTGAAGCATCCGTTTCGACTCTTCCTTTTATACAATACAAGCCAGAAGTTATCAACATGAAGATCTTTGGCTCTTGTTTCAACGTTAGAAAAGAAAACTTGTGACGTCCCAAAATTTATTTTTAGACTGTTTCTTTTTTTTATACGAGATAAGTCTTTATCAACATGAAAATCTTATGCTTTGGTTTTCAACGTTAGAAAAGAAAACAAATCTTGGTTTGATAATCGTCCCAAAATTGGTTCATTGTGTGTCGTAAAAAAATCGAAGAGAGCGCACACATGTGATACTCTCTGCGAGTTTTTTACCCCTTTAATTTCTAAGGCTAAAGGGCTAACCTTTCAAGGCGAACAATCAATTGGTTTTCGACAAAAGATTTTCGAGTGTCCCCTTGGGAAAATAATACACGTACGGCATCAAATTCCGCAAGTAAGTGACAGTCCATGGCTCGTCACTTGCTATGCTGGGATCCCAGCCATCGTCTCCTTTCAGGAATTTCTCGTACAGTTCGTTTTTAATAAAGTCTCCTATGTCTTTGATAGGAACGATGAATTTTTGACAGTCTTGCGTTGCTGTCGACGGCATTTGGAAATGAGTCAGGCCAGACATGACGGAAATTTTCTTCCCATCGAACGTGTTTGTGAATTCGATTTCACCAGCCACCGTTTCGCCTTCATCGTTTTGAACGAGTATCAGTCTTGCTACGAAATTCAAGTTGTAAGTCATTTTCTAAAAGAGAAAGAAAATGGATCTGCACGCTTCGAAAGCTAAGAACAGAATGTGACGAGCGTCCGTTGCGGCTCTTCCTTTTATACGATATGAGCCGGAAGTCGTTATCAACATGAAGATCTTTGGTTCTCGCTTCGACGTCGTACGTTAGAAAAGAACGAGTTCGTTGTGACAAAATTCTTTTTTCATCGAGTAACGAAACATTATGCTTGCCGTTCGAGACAATTTTGAACGAACTGTTGAAAACAAAGACTTTGACCATTGTACAATGACAATGATGTTGTTCCATAATCTCCGTGTGCCAATTGCACTGCTATTTATTTTTTAATTACTTATCCATTTTCAAATCTCGCATAACCTTTCCCCATTACCGCCGACTAGGCTTTACGCTTTCATTGTAAATTTGCATTTTACCTCACTCTCCATCATACCAAAACTAAAATTACAGTTTCTAACATTACAAGCACTTAATTAGCTAGACTAATTAAATCTTAATTAACATTTTTCTCAGCTCCTAATTATTCCAGAGTCTCGGGACTAATTTCTTTCTACCCATCAATTTATTCTGAACCACGGTGCTACACTAGGAGTGATACAAGGAATATTCACTGAATTATTCAATTTGGATTATTGTAATAGAGTATTGTAATTGTATCTTGTGTGTTAAACTGTGGCTTAACACATATCATTTGTTACAGCTCTTTGCTCACTCTCCTTGAAACCCATACCAAAAAACACCATTTTCACAAATTTCTATGCTTAATTAGCTAGACCAATCAAGATTTCAATAGCATTCTTCCCAGCTCCCAATTACCCCAGGGTCCCTGGACTAAATTCTCTCTCCACAATGTTTTTTTTTTTTTTACTCCATGAGAGTCTGTTAGTCGATCTAACCACTTGAGTGCGGTGAACATGCCGGAGCAGGGTTGAGGGGCATCTGGTCCACTTCCGATTATCTGTCTCTCCTTTTAAATTTTCTTGTCAACACCTTGGATTCTTCCCTAACCAAATAGGAAATCATGAACTCTTCTATACTCTGCCCCATTGCTGCAAACGAATCAACACACATTGCAACAGGCTCAAACCAAGAGATGACCTCTTCCGGCTCAACTCCCTGTGAACCTACGACGGATGACCCTTTTATTCCCCACCTTAATAGACATTTGACACAATGCTCTCCAGATGAGGGCCCCACCTCTCTCCTGAATGACCTTGAGAGAATCATCACCGCAAGAACAGGGGATAAATACTACCTGCCAGGCCATAAAAGATCACAAGCCCAGGCATTAATCAGTCAACTCGGGGATAAAATTACTACCATACAGGCCACGGAACAACAACTAAAAGCAGATACAATCAACGATAAAATTGATCAAATTACTATTGAACTAAAAACGATTCGAGAACACCAGGAAAAAACGCAGAAATACTTAACTAACACGAAACAGAGCCCACACAAGCCAACATATAGTGAAGTCCTAAAAAAAAAAAAAAAAAAAAAATCACAATCAAAAATCACTAAAAGAACAACTGTAATCATAAAACCCACCAACAAACAACATTACATCTCTTAAAAATAACCTGGAAACTCTAAAGAGTGATGTAAACCTAAAGAAAGTGGTCTGGGGCAAATCCGCGGCGAAGGTTCTCTGCCACACTGAACAAGCTAAGGAATCCCTCATTAACCAACTAGCCAACCAGAAATTAGTCATCGAGGAGCCAATCATCAGTCATAAAAGAATCATCCTACTTATTGTACCCCAACACATCGACGATGATAATATCCAAAAGCAGCTTACAATGAATATCCCAGAATTGTACCCGGAAGCCCACATTAGAATAGTGGAAATCAAAACACACAGATCCCGGGAAAATTTACATACACCTTGTTCTTGAAGTGGACAAAGCCACTGAGTATGAATTACTCAAGCACCGAACTATACTTTTTGGATTTAACAAAATTTACACAAGGCCTTACAGAAGGATAATTAGGTGCTATAATTGCCTGGATTATGGCCACCTAGGCAAGACCTGCTCCTTTAGGAAGGTCTGTGGGACGTGCGGACATGGCCACCAGGAACAAGATTGCACTTCTAAGCAACTAGAGTGCATTAACTGCCTGGTTGCTAACAAAGACGGGGCCAACTTCAGACCTAATCACGCAGCCTACTCCACAAAGTGTCCTATCTACTTATATCACCTTAACCAACAACAAACTACTTAACAACCCAGACAATGAGCACACAAAATAAACCAACAAAGCACAGCCAACAAAGGAAAAACCAGGATCTCAAAAATACAACCATTATCCAAATCAACCTTATGAGATCAAGCGCACCTACAGACCAAATACAGATCATTGCTACTACACTTAACGTCAACATATTCATTATTCAAGAACCAATCCTTAACCAAAACAACAAATTACATTCCAAGTTCATGGACCTACTGGCTTTCGGGCAATAAAAAGGCAGGAATAATCATAACATCAAACTTAAACCCCATCCTACTCTGCAAAACTAGCTCGGCAATCGCTGTCAAGATTTCAGTAGGCCATAAACAGTTGACCATAGTCTCAGCCTATAGTCCCCCACTCAACCACAGATATCGAATTAACTCCACTACGCAAAACTCCATTGAAGATACTTTAAACGACCTAGAATCTATCCACAATTCTGGTGGCGCCGAAAACTATCTCATAGGAGCTGACCTCAATGCGCACCACCTGGTATGGGGTTATAAAGACAATGATGCTAGAGGAGAGAAACTGCTGGACTACATTGTCACCAACAATTTACACCTGCTAAACACAATGGGAGCCCCCCAACATTTTTGTCATCTACGCAGGAAGGGTGGCCGGACATAACATTAGCCTCCAATCCAGCCCTTGCCTTGGAATGCTCCTGGGAGGTCCTTGATGCCGAACCCCTCAGCGATAACGGGTACATCCAAATTAAGCTGAACAAGCCCACAGACATACTTACCTTTACAAGATTTAAAACTAAATATGGCAGCCATAAAAAACTCATTGAAAACCTTGGCTCCCATGTTCCTCACCTT
>JAPDSC010034500.1:0-19154 GCA_026290005.1 Latrodectus geometricus | reverse complement strand
GTGTGTGTGTGTGTGTGTGTGTGTGTGTGTGTGTGTGTGTGTGTGTTATCATAAAATTACTTTTTTATCCACGTGAGTAAATATTTTGTTTTACTCAATAAATAAATAAGGGCTTAATGTGGTAAAACATCACATGATAAGAAAGAAAATATTTACCAAAATTGGACAATTTTAATGGTCTCAGAATATTAAACGTAAAAGGGGCAATTACATAAAACACACAGTTGATTTGAGAAACGAAGTCACACCAAAATACAAATATACAATTCAAGTGTGACGCACAACAAACAGAAGCAAATTTTATATTATCAGCAAGTCTCCGGAGTAGAAACTGCACTGTAATTAACGCAGGACAACAAAATGTATTTACAACTCTTTATAAGAAAAGATTCACAATATATATACAAAGAATTTATTTTTTAAATGGTAAACTCAATTCAAGCATTTTCATGTAATAAATTCAATGACCGTATTCATACATACTTATATATATATATATATATATATATATATATATATATATATGTATGTATGTATGTATCTATATATATATGTATGTATGTATGTATCTATATATATATGTATGTATGTATATCTGCATTAGAATTTGAACTACATAATGAATGAAGTAATCTCTATTTCAATCTTACAATCTTACATAGTTATTATTTTTTATAAATTATGAACATTTTAGGTAAACAAAATGTTTTAAGATGCTGTTGTTTATTCTGTTTAAGAAATCGGTGTCGGCTATGACTGGTATCACTTATCTGCAAAGCTCAAAACTTTATATAGTTTTTAAATATCAGGTTTATTTTTCAGAATTACTTTGAGTCTCAAATTTAGAGATAAAAAATATCATACTACCGTTTTTATCCATCCATTTAAAAATTTCTTTTCGTAATGAAACGGTTTTTAGAACTTAAATCAATTGAATAATCATGAACTGTGAACTGAATGGCACTGTTAATTAGCGGAAAAATTAAAAAAAAAAACTAACTTATGTAATAAATATGTTTCAACCAAAAATTTTACATTTCCTCGGATTTTATTTATCCTTCTTGAGATGCATTATTTCGAAATTTTTGTTCATGCACAATTCTCTCTTTTTAGTAAATGTCACGGATGACTTACGTATATAAGCAAATTTTTATTCTTTTCCATGCGAGCAAATATTTCATTTACACCAAGAAACAAATATGATAATGCTTTAAGATAAAATTTCATATAATTTAAAAAAGAATATTTTTATATCTGGAACTTAGAAAATTTAATCTATAGTAGATAATGAAAATTGTTTTTCAAGTCGAAATGGATTTTATAAAGAAGCCATATCATGTAATCACAAATTTTGAGATGTTGTCGTTTCTATTTATTAAAGTAAGAACAACTAAAAGATGTAACACATGTCTTCAAAATTGGAAACACAATCAGCAAATTTTAAAAAATAGGATTATTGTTCAGAATTATTTTGTGTCTCAAATTCACAAATTTACATATACATTCACATGTACATTATAGGTATGTAGGGACGAAATTAATCCCGAGGGCATAGAGCTTCTTTTTTGGACTTCCAAGGTATGAGTTCGAAATTCAATTTTCTGGCAGGGCAAGGATACAATTCGGTCTTTTCATCCCTTCAATGGGTCGCTAAACTAAGTTACAAGCATGTTTGGGAACTAAACACTGTAGTTTCCCATTAGGTTGACCACTAACAGGAACTTATGCTGACCACCCAGGCCTTTTGGTTACAAAAACAGATATGGACACAGTAAGCCTTGGACACTTCATGGGTTGTCATGCAACTGAGTTTTTTTGCATTTTCTGTATAAAGGAATGGCCATATTAATAACTTTATATATTTAGCATCTTTTGCAGTTTCATTTTCGTCTTGCCATCTATTCCGAAAATATGGTACAATCTAGAATGATGTAAAACGAACTATTAATCTTCGCAATATATCTATTTTTCATCTATATTAATATGAGCCAGCATTTCTGTGAAGCCCCCAAAATTAGCAGTAAGAAATATTGAAATGACGCGGCATTATATTTTTTGTTACACTTGGTTTGTACACAGACGAAATATACTTGAAAACAAATTTCAGGATAATGATAAATTTAAAAGTATTAACAATTTTAATTGTGTGAACCCGATTTATTAAACATGCTTCAAACTATGTTTATGATTTTATGCATTTAGAAAGCAGCAACTAATTTGAAACAAAATTTTTAACCACACTCTAGCAATTAATTTATGACGGAAGTATTATTTTGAAATTCTTTAATATGTTAGAAAAAGAAAATGTCAAAATTCACACACTTTTAAAAAGATACAATAAATAAAATAATTTTAAATAAATTGTGTATTAACTTTTAAGCTTATTTAAAAGTATAAAGTTGTACATATTACAAATAAGATTCGAAAAGGAAAATAATGTCTACCAATACGAACTAAATGCAAAAGATCGACGGTTATTTCGGTGTAATTTGTGTATAATAAGTAAACTGCACCCAAAGTGACACAGAACTCCCTATATTAAGCACCCTATGTTTAAGCTCCCTATATTCAAGCCACTTGTCATACATATTAAGGACGAAAGACATGTAGAGTTCTCTCAAAACGAAACAAGATCTATTATTATGTTGAAAATAGTTAATCTGTCAGACCAATAGAATTTTGACACTTTTTTTCCTGCAACAGTATTGCTGAATGTTTTGAAAGCACACGAATTTTTATTCTTGGTTATTTTCTTTCTTTTGTCAATCATAAAGGTATATCTGTCCTAATATGGGCAGATATATCATATTTTTTTAACAGATCATTTTATAATCCTGAATGAAAGGGTGATATGGGTTATTTATGAGGAAGTTTTAACAGATGAGTTCTTTCCACCAACACTAACTTTGTTTCCCATAGGAAATTAAATTTCGTGTGTTGTATTATACTTGTCTTGCTATATAGCATGATTATAGGATTATTATTATGATGTCTTAACATCAAAATATTTTGAGAAATCAAATTACAGTTCAAATATCATTTAGGCAAAATCTATGATGAATGCTACAACACAGAAATATAGCATCTCTAAAAATTTCATTGCGACTTTTTATCGAAAAAACTTTCATAAAATAATGAATCAAAGGATTCATTTGATTTTTTTTTCTATCGAATTCAACAAATCCATATTTAAAACAAAGCAAAATTTAAAACATTATTTAGCTGACCGTTGATAGTCAGGTATTTTCAATTTGGATTGATGTTTAAAGAGTGATCTGATATTCGGAAAAATACACGTTTAAAAATGATACTTTTTAAACAATTTAATTAATGGACTTGCAATTTATTCCCAGTATTAAAAAGCAGAAAAACATTTATAATGTTTTAAAAGATTTTGTTGCAGAAATAAAAATTTTAATGCACACTGTGTTTAAAACTAACACAATTTGTATAAACACCATTTCATGAATTATGAAAAAACAGTATTTCGAATTTAGAATTTATATATCGTTTTTCTTGCTTTGATAAAGGACACCATTTACATAAAAATTTATTCTATTAAGAAAAAATGAAAATTAACCTCTCCTAGAAAAACTATTAAAATATTATTTTTATTCCATAATTTTCATAAAACTAATTTTAATTTATATTAATCTAATTTGCAATAATACTCAATAAGTTTTTAACATTTAGTGATATTTATATATTTCTCATTTTTAACAAAGTGCCTATTTATGAAAATAGTTTAATAATAACGTCAGTAAAAAGAATGCTCACATAGTTTTAAACTTAATTTAATATATCGATATCCTTATTAAATTTGATATTTTCCATTCGAAAATTGAAACTTTATCTACCACTTAAAAAATGAATATTTAAAATACATTTAGAAAGTGATTAGCATTTGTTTTGTTACCAACTCATTGCTGTCTTTTAATATACTCAATCTGCGTTTCATTAACGAAGGAAATGCAGATGATGAAAATTAAACACAGTTTCTTTTTATGCATACTTTGCGCATAGCGTGTTCGCACATAAATGGTAGTAGCAAACTGGTTGTACTGATGCAATTAAGGAGGTTTTACAATTGCTTCATAAGTTCCATGTCAGACAACGCGACTCAATTCTTTGCTAGTGGTCTTATGAAAAAACAGCTTTTCTGATACGATGGGCGACGTTTCATTCAATTTTCCATGCAATGCAAATAGTATTAGTGGAATAACCAACGCTTAAACCATATTCTTGTTCGTTGTGAAATTTAAGCAATTGATAATGAATCTGTCCATGATTTTCGATGTGTTCAATTATATTTTGATGAACAAGAGAATGAAGTTAAATACTTACCATGTCCCCTCACAGAGACACGACTTAAATAAAATTGAACTATCTGGACTATTTTAAAGATTTCGATATGGAATTAATATCCTTCACTGGCATCTCTCCTAGAACATTCAAAATATCTCCCAGAAAAATGTGATATTCTTTTTCTCTCTATACTCTATTCAACACTGACATAAATTGGTCTTTCTGGGAAATCGATGCAGTATTAAAATTGAAAAACTGCATCACGTGATAGTAATACAGAAAAGATTTTTATGCCTGAAGAATCATCATTATTTGAATAACTAACTGTACATGCTTGTATGTGCGTATGTATATATGAATGATCATTTATATCTATGTATGGTAGTACAGAATTTTGTTTTTTATACCAAATAAAATCTAAAACGAGCATTTAGAAAAAAGGCATTCAGGAAATACATGCTTGCTATTTGAAGTCCTTGATAATAGTATTTTAAGCGAAATTTTTTTCTTTAGTTCTGCCAGACTGTATAATAGTTATCAAGAGGTTTTTCATGAGTGTTTTCAGTTTGGAGTTTAGAATGACTGGGATTCATTAGCACGAAATTTGAAAATAATTATCATGTGTGATAAGTTTACTTTATAAGGCGTTCAAATTCAATATGTGCAACGAAAATTTACAAATTGAACAATTCTTTTAGAAATTTAAAGTCTCAATTTATTTAAAAGTAAAATAAAACTAATTCATGTTACTCATAAATAATAAAATTTTAAATTTGCAATGAATATGAAATATATTATCATGCAAAGAAATTTAAGGTGATATAAATAAAAAATATGTTTTTACATAGTTTTGTTCTTCAACATGAAAGCAACAATGAGAAATCTTTTGAAATTGGCTAATGTATAATGTTTGATACATAAATTTATATCTATCTCACCATTTTTATATACATATGTATTCATATTTATATGTAAAAATATGTGTGAACTAACATTTATGATATTTTTTATATTTGTATATACATGGATTTAAAATATAGTTACTTAGTTTAATTACAAATAATGTGAAATTATAGTGTAAGCTTAAGGCCTTAAATCGAAGATTTATTTATTTTTATTAAACAACGCTTCCTCTAACAACCTTCTAACCATCTGTAGAGAAGATATCTCATTGCATTCAGAATCAAACTCAAAGTCAGCAGAAAACTGAAATGAGATCAGCTAAAATCTTGAAATCATATGAAGCAACTGCTGATTGATTTAAAATTTGTAAGTATAATAATAGATATTATTACCCAATTTTAGTCAAGGCATATAGATATCCACATGATATTTCCATATGATCATCTACACATTTGGAAGGGATATACTTAATTCTTTAAGAACACGAATAGCTTCAATGTAAGAAATTTTATCTTCTTTTGCATAAGCACATTCTCTCTTGTTTCTGTCGAAATAGTTTTTCTTCCTGTTTAAAAACGAACATAAAAAAAAATATTTTTCGTCAAATATGGCTATCACTATTGGAACAGTTGAATGTCAGTAAATCTTTTTTCATCCCTTTCAAAAATCAAAATTTGCTTAATCCCATTTCGGCATAATGTTTTAAAACAATTTAAATAAGAAAACTCGTTTTGTTACATGTAACATCACTGTGATTGACAAAGTGAGTATGTTGAAAAAAAAATCAAAGTGAATTTTCATAAACTTCTGGATATTGATGTTGGAAAAATTGATTTATATAAACGAGCATTTGCACTTTATGACTTTTGTTGCTTGAATGTTTTATTTATCATGATACTTTTTGAAGGCTAGTATATAGAATCATATGGGACAGTTGCTACTGAAATCATTTTAAATGGTGTTCAAGAATTTTGTTTATTATGTTTTTTTTTCTAATTGCAGTTATTGAGAGTGGTATATGGTAGTTTCTACCGAAGGAATCTTAACTTAAAAAGCGAAATCTGTAGACAAAGTAATGAGCAAGAAATCAGATAGTGAAAGACAGCAATTTCGAATGAGAGTGAAATATCGCTCCTTGGTATATGTATTACACTTCTACGAGACAAATTCTGAGACGTATAATTGGAGAAGAGTTGCAGATTTATTGCACAAGCAAATGTAAAATATCCATTAATGGTGATGACGTAGGCACGTGTGCCTGCAGATATTGTGGGACGCATTCAAGTAATTAATATATTTCTCAATGTAAAAACATTAGTATTATTCTTGAAAATTAATTGATATCTACCCTCAGTAATCTCTTGTACCATTTTTCCTAGCATTCAGTATTACTCCAAAGAGCAAAAGATGCATCACTCTGGCCGAGAAAGAGGTCATGAGAGGAAAGAATTAGATCCAATAAAATGTAGCTTATTAAGAATATAATTAAATCTCTACATCATGTCATTGAGAAGAATTAACTCTTCAGAAACTAGTTTTCTTGATGAAAAGACCTCCTCAAAATATTTTAAAAAATAAAGTATGTCCTACTAAATATTAACTGTGTTTGACTGTAACTGTAAAACAAAGAAAAATCTATTATATATTTAGAATGCTTTGTGTAGAAATTTTGTATAACGTAAATATTTAATTTCCTATACAGATTCCACTGTAAATTTCCTTTAAATTGATACGTAAATGTTTCTTTAGGCACATATTTAAAGCATAAAAATATATTTATATGTATATTTAAAATAAGAATAATTTCTAATAATTATTAACAAGGTCTGTAAAGTTTACATATTGCAGTGTTTAAAATCTTATTTTTATTCTCTTCATAACCAAAATCGTTCGAGAATCTTGGGACAAACTATTCATTTACTCTCCTTGAGAATTTTGAGAATGTCCGCAGTGCTGATCTAAAATTGCGTAACCTTGCTTCATTAACACATATTTCCAGAACAATGATTTCCCAGGCATTTGACAGACATTCTCAATAGAAGGAAATGATTTGATTGAAATGAAAGGAGGATTTAAATTTATAAAATTCTAAAAAAGGAAAAAACTTCACTGAGTTTGTTTTTGAGGATAAAATGTAAAAATTATGTAAAAGTAAATTGAATTTGGTGCTCCAAAACATTAATCAAAAATTAAGTATAAATTATAAAAACATCTTGAAGATAATATTTTTTAAATCATTTTAATTAATATTTTATTTAGTTTAAGAAGGAAATTTATACAAATACAATGAAAGAAATAAAAAAAACATGATCATTTTTAAATAAAATTAATATTGATTTTTGTATGATTAATTTCCTGGAAAGTTGTACTTTTAATAATTTCCAATTTTCCCATGCTGGCTTTTCTAATTCTCCCATTCTGGGTTGTGGCTTGAAAAGTAACACATATATTAAAATAATTCTCTCAAATAATATTATATAATATAGAACGAATAATTTCCTATAAATTTATGCTTTTAATAATTTAAAAATTTCCCTTATAATTTCTGAATACCAGGTTTGGAAGAAACACACAAATATTAAAGTAATTCTTTCAAATATTATAATATAACACAGTATGAGTGAAGTTATATTTTACATAATTTCAAAATTTGGCGTATAATTTCTGAATACCATCTTCGAAGGAAACACATATATTAAAGTAGTTCTTTATAATATTTTACTCTTCCCTGTAGAAATTTATGATAGAATAAATAGACGATTCAGAATGTTATTAAAAACAATTCAAATTATTTTTAATGTTGAATTTTGGATTAATTAAAATAGGAATAATGTAAAGAATTCTCAGCTGTATGCAGCATACCACAGGGTGATTCAGCTCGTCGGTGACAAACTTTGAGGGTCGATAGAGCACACCTAGACGAACATTTTTGAATAGGGAATGTAGGGTACCTGACGCGATGGTAAGACGCTAGGCGCTTTTGAAAATTTGGGTGCCGAACTTCGAAACGTCATAGAAACTAGGGAAATGGTTAGATTTTCTTGCTTTTTGCGGCGAAATGATTCTGTTAATTTAGACTTTCCTCAGTACCAATTTAATAAGCGTATCTCTTAAAACATTGATAGGGGGCGCTGTAGACTTTAGAGAGCTAGACAACAACTTTAAGCTCGTTATTTTGATAATTTAACACATGCTCGCCAAAGTTATACTCTAACTTAAATTTTGAACCCAAAAGTAGAACCCTGCAAAAAGATTAAGAGCTGGAATAAATTATCGAAGTACAGGGTGATTGAAACTCGAAGGCTACTAAGAGATAAACAAACAGATTTCTTGACTTATGGCATGCATTTTCATGATTCTGTTTTCTGGAGCTCTCTGAAACTCAGTTGAATGGTACAAAAAGAAAAACCGATAGGGGCGCTTTGGGCAAAAAACTTAATTCGTTGACATTTCGGACGCTAACTGAGAATGGGGCGCTACGATCAGTTAGTAATAATTAAAACACATTTTCTACCTCTGCTCAACACTTCTGAATAAATTTAGATCAAAAACATCAATGATACTGGAAATTTATTTACAAAAAATAACACTAAAGAAGATGCTCGAAATTTCCAACTTGGGCCATGATGCAGGCTTCGCACCTCCGTCGCATTGAGGAGTGTGTGTTTCCAACAATGCCAGGAGTATCTCTGATCTCCCCTGCTGCTGCCACAATGCACGCCACAAGTTCTTCAGCACTGCTGACAGGTGTATGATAGACCTGTGCCTTCAGGTAACCCCAAAGGAAGAAATCCAAGCAGGTGAGGTCTGGTGATCGGGTAGAACAGTTAACTGGACCCGCATGCCCGATAAACCGCTGGCCATACCTTGCATTTAGATGGAGACGCACGACGTTCCTGTAATGGGCCGGAGCTCCATCGTGCTGGAACCACATCTGGCGACGCGAACCTTCGGGTACGTGCGCCTCCTCCAGAAGCTGCGGCAGCACTTGATCCAGGAAAATCAGGTAATTTCCACCTGTCAGCCGTTCAGGTAACAAATAAGGGCCAATGAGTCAATCCCCCAGAATGCCGGCCCACACATTTACTGAGAAACGCTCCTGGGCTGCTCGGCTTCTGGTTTCATGTGGATTTTCATCACACCACACAAGACTGTTGTGGGCGTTCCACATTCCCCCCCCCCGGCTGAAGGTGGACTCGTCCGTAAACAAAATGCTATTTACAAAACGGGGATCCCTGGTTCTCATCGCCATCTTGAGAATTCCACTCGAGGGACAAAATCCTGCTCTCCAAGCAACTGCACCCGCTGGATGTGGTAGGGTAGCAGATTCCAGGAACGTAAGATGCGCCACGAAGTTGCTTGCGAAATGTCAACATGTCTGGCGATATCTCTCATGCTAAGACCTGGGTTGTCCTCAACCAGGTTAAAAACAACCTTTTCGTTGTCGGGGGTGCGCACTGATCGCTCCCGTTCAGGTTTGCCTCCGTCGAAAGATCCCGTCTCGGACAAATTCTGGTGTACTCGAGCTAATAAGGCTTAACAGGGGATTTGCCTGTTTGGGTAATGTTCGGCGTACAACCACTGAGCGGCTCGTCCATTACAACCAGCAGCGCCATACGCCAAATACATGTCAGCCAATTCAGAGTTTGTGTGCCGTTCCATCCTACTACCGATCTGCAGACGAGCAACCCGAAGCGTAAGAAGGTACCGCAAGCCCAAAAGACGTGTCTGCGCATGCAACTACGTCATTTCGCGTTGTCGTCTATTCATTACATATCTTCTGCATATCGATATGGTACGATATCTTTTGCATAAATCAGCAAAAATGACCTTATGTAAATTTTACTGCGCGCATTGTGCATGATTGAAACCAGCTAGGTTTGTTTAAAAAAAAAAGAAAAGAAAACTGCAGTTTTAATAGCTTCTTATGATAAGTAAATTACTCTCTTGCTTTGTTCCTAACTGATCGCAGCGCCCCGTTTCCAGTTAGCGTCCGAAATGTCAAAGAATTATGTTTTTTCTCAAAAGTGCCCTCTATCGGTGTTTTTTTTGTACCGTTCGACTGAGTTTCAGAGAGCCCCAGCAAACAGAATCATGAAAACGCATGCCATAAGTCAAGAAATCTGTTTGTTTATCTCTTAGTAGCCTTCGAGTTTCAACCACCCTGTACTTCGATAATTTATTCCGGCTCTTACGCTTTTTGCAGGGTTCTACTTTTGGGTTCAAAATTTAAGTTAGAGTATAACTTTGGCGAGCACGTGTTAAATTATCAAAATAACGAGCTTAAAGTTGTTGTTTAGCTCTCCAAAGTCTACAGCGGCCCCTATCAATGTTTTAAGAGATACGCTTATCAAATTGGTACTGAAGAAAGTCTAAATAAACAGAATCATTTCGCCGCAAAAAGCAAGAAAATCTAACAATGTCCCTAGTTTCTATGACGTTTCGAATTTCGGCACCCAAATTTTCAAAAGCGCCTAGAGCAGTGTTTCCCAACGTGGGGCCCACGCCCCACAGGGGGGCAATCTGAAAATGTACTCGAGACGAGTTTAACCCTTTCGCTTCGGGCCATTTAAATGCAATGCCAAATTTAACGAAAAAAGCAAATTCTTAAATAATTATGGTAAATAATTATTGGGTATAGTTTCGCTTGACGAGACCAAAATATCAACTGGGTATTTGGCGTCGTCAAGTTAATTTCCCTGTGGCAGACGGCAGGCTCCACGGGGAATCCCGGACGTTTTAAAATCGCGGTAAACAACGCAGTTGTTCGCACTTGAATGGTCCATCGCAATGTATGTAGTGTTTACAGAATTCAGTTGGCGTTAATTTGAAATAAGTGTCCGTCAAAACTTTTGCAAAAACACGGTTATTTAATAAATATATAAATTGTATAGATAAAATTGGTAAGTATTTGATTTTATTTTTATTTATTTTAGAAACATAACTTTCCTAAAAATTTTGTCAAATAGAAAAAATATATTATTTTGCGGTGGCAGTGAAGTAAATGTGTTATATACATTTAAATAAATATGTATTTTTTAGTATACGTTTACTCTGTCACATTAAATTAATATAACACATACTTTAATTTTAGTTTTTAATCGATCTTATATTTATTTCTTATTGCCCCCATAGTAAAATGAGTGGTGCAAGTAAGAAAAAAACGCGTCAATATTCGGAGGAATATTTAAAATTTACTGTACATACCCGCTGTCCACGATGAGAGGATTCCTATTTGTCTTTTATGCCAGCAATGCTTGACCAACGAATCAATGAAACGAGGTCGTCTTGAGGCGCATTTAAAGGCGAAACATAGTGCTCATATTAAGTCAGATTTGAATTACTTTAATATTTTAAAGAAAAATTTTGAAAAGAGAACAACATTAAAGTATCTATTTACTGCTCATACTTCAACTAATAATCGTGTTCTTGAGGCTAGTTATCAAATTTCTTTATTCATCGCTAAAACTGGAAAAAATCACACACACACACACATACTATAGGAGAGAATTTAATAAAACCGTCAATATCAGCATTTCATAAAACGGTTCTTGAAAAAGATGACAAAGATGTAAAAGCTATGCCACTCAGTAACAATACTGTTAGCAGAAGAATAGACGAAATGAGGGAAGATGTTGAAAAACAACTTGTTGAAAAATTGAAAACTAGAAATTTCTCAGTGCAAATGGATGAATCAACTTTGAGAGTCAGTGAGGCAGTATTGATATCTTACGTTAGATATATTGATAAAGGACATTTTGCTGAAGAAATGTTGTTCTGTAAAAAATTAGGAAGCACCACTACTTTCAAATATATATATAATATGCTAAAAAATTACTTAGGTGTCAATGATATAGCAATGCAAAATATGACATCTTGTGCTGCAGATGGTGCTCCTAATATGATGGGCAAGAAAATTGGCTGTTTAAAATTGATGAAAGATGCAAATCCAGAAATGAGTCTTGTGCATTGTGTTATTCATAGGGAAAACTTGGTAGCTAAAAACATATCGCCTGTTCTAAATGAAGTACTACATTCAGTTATAAAGTGTGTTAATACTATTAAAGCTAATGCCAAATGTGAACGTCTCTTCACGCTATTTTGTGAAAAACAACAAAATGAGGATCATGTTAGACCAGTGATTCTCAACCTGTGGGGCGCGACCCCCTAGGGGGGCGCGAGCACACTAATGGGGGGGCGCGATCATATCCAAGAGAAAATGTTATTTAAAAAAATTGATTAAGTGACTGAAAGGAAAGAACACACACACACACATACAAAACAAAATACATTTCGACATATTTAATAATTAACTTATTAAATTAAAACAATTTACTAAATTAAAACAAATTTAATAATTATTAGTGACTTCCTTGGGCCTGTCTTTGAGAGCAAAGTTTTTCGAAGGAGGGTTTAATATTAGAAATAGACACTCTCAGTTCTTTTTCTATATTTAGCTGAGATCTATATTTTGTCTTCAAAGAAGCCACCACAGAAAATCCAATTTCACAAAGGTAAGATGTTGAAAATGGTAGTAGAATGCCAAATGCCCTTGTTTTTAGTGCAGAAAACTCATCATCCACTCCTGCCCAAAATTCAAAGAGTGATTTATTACTAAATTGTCTTTTGGTTTCGCCGCTTGCCGTGAAGTCTATGAAGGTTTCTTCCTCTTCGATTGAGAGTCCTTCAGGAGTATTTTGAAATGGATCCCTCACCCACTTGTAACTTGATATCAGTTTGTCTTCAGCAAGAAAGTACTTTTTAAAATTCTTTGCTAGCATTGCTAAATGATTTTCAATGGTTACAAAAACAACTTTTACATGTTGTTCTTCAGCCTTGTAAGTTTTAATACAATCATTCAAATTTGCAAACATTGTTAAGTTTTCTTGCTTTAAATTTCTGCTCATCAATTCCAATTTCCTACAAAAAGCATTAACTTTATCACTCGTATCAATATATATGTGTATTTGCTCCGTGCAGTTGAAGATTCGAGTTATTTAATTTCTCGAATATGTCGACCATGTAGCTCAATTTCAACACAAATAAACTATCGCGAAAATTCTCAGCTTCCGGTCTGTTTTCCTCTTCTAGGAAAACGGCGATTTCTTCTCTTAATTCATAAAAACGTTGCAAAAATTTCCCTCGTGATAACCATCTTGCCTCGCAATAAAATAGTGACACTGAATGTACTGTACCCAAATAAACACTGAATGTACTGCACCCATGTCTTTAAAAGTGCGGAAAAGATTCTTGATTTCAGGGGTCTCATTTTTTATATAATTTACTACGGTTACAACCGTAGTTAACACAATATTCAAACCAGGACTCATTTCTTTGGAAGCCAAAGCTTCTCTGTGGATCATGCAATGTGTCCAGACGCACTGTGGCGATTTTTGTTTCACAAGTGCTTGAATACTTTGGAATCTTCCTGACATAGAACGAGCACCATCCGTGCATATTCCGATGCAATTTTTCCATTCTATGTTTGCCTCGTTCATAAAATCATTTAAGATAGCAAATAAAGCGAGTGCTGTTGCTTTGAGTTCTATTGGTTTGCAGAAAAGTAATTCTTCTACTACTGACTCACCACAAAATCTAACATAGGCAATGAAATGAGCATCTTTATTACTATCTGTTGCCTCATCGAGTTGTATTGAAAACAATTTGTAACTCAACTTCGACAAAAGCTGACACTCTACATCTTCAGCTATATCTGCAATTCGACGGGCAACATTATCATTTGAAAGAGGTATAGACTGCATTTGTTTTGCAAAATTATCTCCAAACATAATTTCTACAATATCAATCGCGGCTGGCAAAATAAGCTCTTCACCAATGGTGTGAGGCTTTTTACATCTGACTATTTTATGTGAAACTTTGTAAGAGGCAATTAAAGCTTTTTCATTCACAGACAAAGTTTTTTTAAACAATGATTTTTGCTTTTCATATGATTTTAATTTTAATTCGAAGAATTCTCTGGGTTTGTTTACGTACTCATTATGAAGCATTTCCAAATGACGTTTAAGTTTATTAGGTTTCATGCTGTCTGCCACCAACATTTTTGAGCAAATGATACACAGGGGCCTTTCTTCTTCATTTACTTCAGTACTAGTGAACCCAAAATTTAAGTATTCTTGAGAATATTTTCTTGATTTTATTTTCGGAACCACGCTTATCTGTGTACTTGTTGATGCTTGTCTATCGTCTAATGCTCGCTTACGCCTGCTTAAAAATTTATCCATGATTCTGCATAAGTCTGCTGCCGTGAATATTTATTACGGTAAATTGCAATTGCACGAAAATATATATAATATACACATCCAGAATAGATTCAATAGCGATAGAAGGATCAACTCGAATGAGATTGTCTGGAATTGAAATTGGCGTCATAGAACTTTCTCCTTCTCCCTATGAGAAAACATTTGTTCACATCTGCGCACGCTCCTAGCTTAATTTTTTGCTGACCAGACAAATTCCAGACAACTCCAAACTTCTCGCGAAACCGTGAGAATGCCGAGACATAGCGGGATGCAAGAGCAATAAAAAAGCATAGGATTCTTGTTTTTTCAATGCTGAGGACCGGTGTTGCAAAATGTCAATAAATTTTGGTATTCTTGGTAATTTGTAAAGTTTAAAATTAAGGTTGTAGTGTAAGTTTAGCGCCAAAATACTCAAAATACATTATTATTGTATATATTTTTTTGTATGCGGTGGGGAGGGGGGTGCGATGAAAATTATGATTGAAAATTGGGCCGTGAATACTAAAAGGTTGAGAAACACTGTGTTAGACTTTTACTTCATACTGAAGTAAGATGGCTATCTAAAGGGAACTGCTTGAAAAGATTTATGGAACTGTTTGATACTCTTAGTGATTTTTTAAGTGAGAACCCTGAAATGAAGTATCTATCAACAATCGATGGTAAATCATTTGTGAGTTAATTAGCCGATATCTTTGAAAAACTAAATAAATTAAATAAGCAACTTCAAGGAACAAATAAAACTCTTGTCGATGCAAAAGCGAAGATATTTGGTTTCAATACTCATGTTGAGTTATGTCAGAAAAATATTAACAACAAAAACTTTCAACAGTTTCATTGGCTCCAAAAATGTGAAGTAACCGATACCACATTACTTGTTATTGTCAATCATCTGAATATTCTATCGGCTGATTTAAAAGAAAGATTTTCTGATTTGAAACAAATTGATTTTCCAACATGGATGATGCAGCTAATGTTAGTGGATTTGTATGATATATTAAGTATGGAGTATCAAGAAGAACTTGCAGAATTACAAAATGATGAGTCAGTTAAAACTTTATTTAATATAAAAGGAGCGATGGCATGGCTTTGTGAGGAAACAGAGATCAAACACCCAAATTCAACGAATCGTGCAAGAAAACTATTGCTACTGTTTCCATCTTCTTATTTAGCTAAATGTGGATTTAGTGCTGTAAATGATTTACTGGTTAAAAAAAAATCGGCTGGATATAACACAACGTGGAGACTTGAGACTGATGCTAACGAAATTGGAACCTAATATAAAATCTTTGTGCATCAAGCATCAAGCGCAAGGATCTCACTAAATTAAAATAATAAATTAATATAGAAAAATCTTTATTAAAATTATTTGAAATTTGAATGTCAGTTTTTGATTATATGTTTTGAAAATCTACTTACTGTGTTTCGTTAACAATTTCCTAGTGATTTATTCCTAAAACCAATCATTTAAGTTTCTTAAGTAAACAATTCAATTTTTTAATAATAAAAATTATGTATGTTATATGGGGGGGGGCATAGGAATTTTGGAAAGACAAAGGTGGGGCGTGGCAGAAATAAGGTTGGGAAACACTGGCCTAGAGCCTTACCATCGCTTTAGACACCCTACATTCCCTATTCAAAAATGTTCGTCTAGGTGTGCTCTATCGATCCTCAAAGTTTGCAGGGCTGGCGCTAGGGGTGGGCAAGCCGGGCCCCTGCCCGGGGCGGCAACCTTAGAGGGCGGCAAATTGGCCCTAAAATTAAATTTCTCAAACTTTTAAACATTTTCTCTTTCTAAAATAATTGAGTTTTGATTCATAATATACTAAACTTTTTTGTTTAAAATGAATGAAGTGAAATTAAAATGAATTTTATGCATTAAGATATTTGGAATCAAACCCCTTACACTCTGTATATATACAGGGTGTTTTTTTAAACATACAACAAAAATTTGTTTCTTTTTGGTTCTACTTTAAGTTCCCTTTCCATTGGAGGTTTTAAAGATTGGAAGCACCTCGCTAAGATTTTAAATCAACATGAAACCTCTAAAAAACATATCGAAAGTCAAAAGTCTTGGATTGAATTAAGTCAAAGAATACAGTACTCTAAAACGATTGACAGTCATTCACAAAGACTTATTACCGCAGAAATAAATTATTGGGGTGAGGTGCTTCTACGAATTGTTTCAACAATAAAAATGCCTGCTCAAAATTGTTTAGCCCTCCGAGGTACAAGTGACAAACTTTACGATTTCGGTAACGGTGATTTTTTACAAATTATTCAATTACTTGCTCAGTTTGATCCAGTAATGGAAAAGCATATCCACAGAGTGCTTAAAAAAGAAGAAGCTAAAGTGCACTATCTCGGAAAAGAAATTCAAAATGAATTGATTATTCTTTTAGCTGAAAATATAACATCTCATATCATTACTGATATTAAAAAAGCTAAATATTATTCTATAATTCTAGATTGCACTCCTGATATCAGCAAGAACGAGCAAATGACAGTTTTAGTAAGGTATGTATCCATTGACAAGTCCAATCCCAAGGAGGTTTCATTAAAATTAATGAAAGCTTTTTTGGCATTCTTCCGGTTGAAAGATAGACAGGATATGAACTTTCAGCTCTAATATTAAAAGACTTGAAACATTGGGATTGAATTTTCAGGATATGAGGGGAGAGGCTTACGATAATGGGGCCAACATGAGAAGCAGTAAATCGGGAGTACAATCTAGAATAAATGCGTTAAATCCAAGAGCATTTTACCTTCCATGTAGCAGCCACTCATTAAACTTGGTAGTTAATGACGTGGCAAAAGCATTCGTCGAAGCAGCCAATTTTTTTAATATAGTCCAAAAAATATATCTGTTTTTTTCCTCATCAACTTTTCGATGGACCATATTATTAAAATATGTTTCCGGACTTACTTTGAAACCTCTAAGTGATACTCGTTGGGAAAGCCGAATAGAAGCATTAAAACCACTAAGGTATCAATTAGGAGGGATATACGATGCTTTACTTGCTGTTTGTAATAACTCGGCGGTTGACAACTCTATAAGAGTTGAGGCTTCTGGATTAATAAGTTGTGTCAAACAATTTAAATTATTATGCTGCATTGTAATTTGGTACAAAACCTTAAATTGTATCAATCCTATAAGTAAGCTCTTGCAGACAAAAGACTATGATTTACCATCTGCTATGGAGCTCTTGAAAAATTGTAGATTTTTTTCAAGCATCTTAGATCGGACAGAGCCTTTAATGAAATGCTTTGCGATGCTCAAGAACTCGCAGACGAAATTGATATACCAGCTAATTTTGAGCTCACCCAGCCAAGTCATAGAGTTCGAAGAAGGAATGTTAATTTCGACTATGAGGCAAAAGATGATCCAATAGAAGATCCTGCTTTGAAATATAAGGCAGAATTTTATTTTTTTGCATTAGATAAAGCTATCAATGCACTCGAATTCAGGTTTGATTTGATCAGTACCCACAGCAAGTATTTCCTATTTTTTTACAATATTTCTGATTTAAAAGATATTCCTCAAAACGGCATATAAAGTATAGTAAAGTTTTAGAAACAGTGCTGACTGATGGGAATTCATCCGATATAAACGCGCTTGACTTGGCAGATGAGATAGTAGCTGTTTTGGCTTTGCTAAACAAAAAAGAAAGTCCAGTTGAGATTTTAAAATTCATATCGAACATGGATTTTGCTCCCAATCTTGGTATGGTTTTAAGAATATTGCTGACTCTCCCAATAAGTGTGGCAAGTGGAAAAAGGAGTTTCTCCAAATTAAAAATTTTTTACGCTCCACAACTACCGAGGATCGACTAAACGGCTTAACAATAATAGCCGTCGAACATGACCTGGCTGAAAAAATTAATGTTAAAGAAATTATAAAACAATTTTCAGAATTAAAAGTGAGAAAAAAAACACTTTTAATTTCAACTCTCGGATTTAATGCATTTTTAATATTTAGTGGTTTTATAATTTGTTTTACTTTTTTTTTAATGTCTGTTCTGTTTTTTATAATTATGCACCAGAAATGACTCTTTCTTTTTTCTCTGCGCAACTCTAATTTTAATTTAATGCGAAAAACATAAATAAATAAGTTAGTATTTTTTGCTAATGAAAACTTCAACATTGCTGATGATTGCTATTTTTTACTCGTTTTATTTTACCATTAATTGTGGAAAGGGTTTAGGTTCTCTTTTAATTTTTGTTATAAAGGGGCGGCAGTTTACCTCATTACCCGGGGCGGCGAAGCTGCTAGCGCCGGCCCTGAAGTTTGTCACCGACGAGCTGTATCACCCTGTATATATATGTATGTTATCATAACATTACTTTCTTATCCATGTGAATAAATATTTTATTTTATTCAATAAATAAATAAGTAAGGGCTTAATGTAGTATAATTTCACATGGTAATAAGGAAAATATTTTCCGAAACTAGACAATTATAATGGTCTCCGAATATTAAACGAAAAAGGGGCGTAAAGGGAGAAACGAAACCACTCCCAGGTGAGCATACAGATGTAAATTCGAAATTACTTTTTATACTGCATTATCAGCAAGTCTCTAGAGTAGAGACTGCGTTTTAGAAAACATTAATGTTCGTTTATCCGCTTGCTTTGGTCCATATGTTGAGGAGGCGAGGTATCCAGCTTTTCGCCGTTGACCTCTATCATA
>JAPDSC010034494.1:288671-339288 GCA_026290005.1 Latrodectus geometricus | reverse complement strand
TAGTTGTTAATATGCTGTCCACGCAACTATCTACTTTTAATGTATTATGAGATTTTGATACTATTGATATTAAAGATCCAGTTAGTCTCAAAGAAAAGAATAGTAAATCAAAATAACTGAGCATTTTGAAAACAGTTTAAAGATGTTTCCAGGTGGTAGATATGAAATGCTTTTATTCTTTAAAACTGAGAGAACAAACTATTCAGTAATAAAAATTATACAATGAAACAACAAAATTGAATGTGTCAAGGTATAATTGAGAAAACTATATTAATGAATATGTTAGAGTATTTAGTGAATGAGATTGAGATAAACCACACACACACACACACACATTGAAGAAAAATTAAATTCAGCTAGGATAAAAGTGATTCTAGGTTATTTTTTCACACAGATGATCTCTATTGGGATGATAAACAAAGTTATTTTAATACAAAAACATCTGATGTTTGGAATATTAATAATCGCATATATGAACAGCCTGGTCAAGATGCAGATACAAGTATGCTGGATTTAGTGAAGTTGAAATAAGGAAGAAAGCCTAGAGATGAGAGACCACATGTGCCAAAGAGGAAGTTCAAGTTTCCAGTTTTTAGAAAATATAATAAGGATTTTTCAAAAAACTTCTAGAATCTCAAGCAGGTAAAAATGCTTTAGGTATAGCAGAACATTTACTCCAATGATAGACTACTTCCAGATGATTGAAAAAGAATTTGTCTATTCTAGTGGAAAGTTAGAGAGTCATGCTGGACATGAAGGAACAAAGTTAAATTGAGCAAAATAAATGTAAATAATTAAGGAATTCCTTAACATTCATATAAATTAAACAAATTACAATTCTATTATCAAGTTGATTTTATGGATAAAGATGTTTTTTGATAGTTGTCATAAAAGTCCCTAAAACAACATCGGTAAGTTATACGTGTTCTGAAATTGGAATTGAAAAAGTTTTCATTCGTGAAATGTAGATAAAACTCTTTCTTTATATAATTGTATTCCGATTGGTAATATATTTAGGAATAATAAAGTATTGCTGCATGTTAAAATTAGAGTCAATGAGAGTGAAGATGACTAGTGTTTCTATCACCTACATCCTATTAGAAAACTTTATTTTCACTGTTAGGTTAATCAAATATTTTGTTAGTAACAATTGTTATACTGGTACTTAGAAATTTTTTCATTATTAAAAGTAAGTTTTGTATCATAAAAGGCAGAAAAATTATGAAATGTTGGTAGGAAATGTGTGAGATGTCGAAGGTTGAACCGCAGGATCAGTAACCAGCTGTTACTCAGCGTGTGACTCTTCTTCTAACCGGGTTGCGGATGCTAATGTCTGATCAGATAGATATTGTTTTGGTCAGACCCATCTTTCTTCGGGATGGTGAAACAGCTTGGATTGTCTTACACACACGTGGGATCTTCCTAATATTGCACTTGGAATACATAACTTTGTTGTTAACAAAGAACTTTCTTCTTTCATTTAGATGTTTCATTGCACGAAGAGGAAGACCAAAAACAGTGTATGCAAACAATGGCTCTAATACTAGGGGTGTAATTATTGCATTCAAAAATCTGAAGTGGGAGAAAATAGAACATAGGATTGAAATTTAGAGTATAAAGGGGATATTCATCCCACCCATAGAGGCATAGCGGGAGAGGCTTATCGGGTAATTAAAGATCTCTTAATACACACATTTTGAAATGAAATTTTGTTGTATGAAGAGTTGTTTACTATTTTACGCGACTGCGAGTATATCATTAACTCTTTTCCATTAATTTACATTTAGAAAGATTCTTAAGATTTAATGAAGATTACACCTGCACTGTTTTTGATAACAGCTAGTCTCTTGATGTCCTTGACTAAGATTTGAGTGATTTTGCCAAGTTTCAAAAAGGAACAAAATTTCGAATAAAGCTTTTGAAAGGCCTAGTGAGTAGATTTCGAATAGAATATTTTTATTTATTATTAGAAAAAAATCAAGAAACAACATATAGCTACTTCACCTTTGGAGAAATAGTATTTATTGAAGATCCTAATAAGAAGATTTATATTGAACTCCAGCAAAAGTATTAGAATTGATCTCAGATAGAGACGGGAAAAACTTAAGCTTCGAGACTTAGATGTAATAACTCAATAACAATACGTCATTTGCAGCAAACATTTTGTGTAAAAATACAATCTGGAGAGATTCCCTTAGCGACTGATGTCCCTTCTTATGAGAGAAAAACAGGGGCTACTCCACAGATGCTAGGAATTGCAGTTGTCGTTTCTGATTCAATTGAAACGACATATGTTTTTCCTATTTTTCATAAGTCACAGGAAAACTAACTGGAATAACTGGTGAACCAGTTGATGCAGCTCGTTTTCTTGAGACTAACGAAAGGTCTCCTGGTGCTTCTGCTGAAAACATCATTGAGATGTTGAGGTTTAGAAGAAATATGAAACCACCAGAAACTAAACTCTTTGAGACCATGTTTTTTGAGTAAGAAATTAAAAAAATGATAGGAGGATGTTACTTGTCGTCATAAATTGATGATGCTTAATATCAAAACAACTCAATTTAGTTTAGAATCTCATTTGCATGAAGAAAAGTAAAACTTTCTTCATTCATGATTTTTTTATTTTTCTGTTGTTGAAAAAATTGCGTAACTGTATTAGTTAAGTTTTAACTTCATTTCTATAAAAAATGTACAAATATAAACGACTTTGTGTTCTTTCATTTTAGCGTGTTAATATTCTGCAACAGTTTTTATAATGGAGCCTGTAAGGATTCTGATTTAAGATCTCACAAATATTTATACATCATTCTATTAATCTACAATTTTGTTTTGTAATTTTAAATTACAGGTAGGTAGTTTATGGAGAACACTTTTGGAACTTTATGATAAAATGCTTGTAGCTCACATTGAAGAAAATAACTGGAGATGAATTATAATTGATTCCTGGAATGAGAACTCATACATACCTGTGAAATATCTTACAAATTATATCATTTTGCAATGATTTAGTCTGAAAAGGGAGACCTGAGCTACGAATGGAAATCTTTCAACGGAAAGCGTAAGAATTGAGGGACTATATCATTTATTTTCGCATGAGTAATTTCTGATGGTTGATTAGATTTGACAATAGTAGCAAAATTGGTTTTAGAGCATTTAAATCGTCTTCTTCCTTCGATAAAAGGTAGATGATTTATTGCTTTAAATTTTAAAAACCGTCTTTCTTCCTCATGAGATAGACATGCAGGATCATTGGAGAAGTGAGATCCTTTGCAGTTTACACAATATGAAACATTAGCAGGACAATGATCACTATTGTCATGTGAGTCACAAGGTCTGCACAAAGCTGATTGTATCTTAAATTTTTTTGTCACATGTGTGAATTTAATGGATACTCTGCATTGACGAACTTTATCAATAAAAATCTTCAAATTTGTTACAGATAAAAGCACTTTAATTTGTGATGGTATTTTATATCAGTACACTCTTACCTATATAGTTTCTGAAAGTTCTGTTGATTCCTTTTTATTGAAACATCTGATTTGAGATGCAGTAAGGCCGTTATTTTCACTTTCTAACGCAAGATTTTTTTCTAGACTTTCTACCCCCGATATGAAAGTGATAATGAATTTCGTAGTGTACTGTTCAATTTGTATTTGGGGAGTTACAGGTACGTTCAATATTTTTCCAATTCTACATTTTTTTGTTGTAATTTTATAATCAGTTGTACTAATAATTAGTTTGCCGATTCTGGTATGTCGAACCTCTTCTATGCCATTTTTGTTGGAAATAGCGTTTAAAAATTCAGATTATAATTGTGAAAGTTGCTTAGGAATAGAAGCATACCCTGATGTAGGACATAAAAATACTGTGAAAGTTGAAACTCCAGCTTCTGAAGCTAAATGTAAAGCTAGAGCTGCAGTACCATCATAGTCTAATAGAGAATTTGTTGATGTATTTAAGTATGCAATATTCACAGTCTATAAAGGGTGTATCATTGTGCAAGATTGTCATAACGAATAGATCATCGTGTACATTTTGAAGAAACAAATTTAAAACAACTTTATTGGAATTCTCGAATTTCGAAAACTCAAATTAACAAAGATAACTGTGCTTAGTCTTTTTCCAAGCAAATAAAAATTCAAAGAAATAAGTACGTACCGTCTTAAGTAAACTTCTTCCATTCTCCTGAAAGTTCGAATCTCCAAAAGTAAAGAAAGACATTATTCTTTTATTTCTTGCAGAACGCACACCTTGTTTTACTTCTAAGCGCATCATTTTTAAATTATATAATTTCACTTCGAGAAAAAGAAGACAACTGAGCACTTAAAACATGTTGGTTGTTTATGTTTTCTATATGTTTCAAAAGACCTTTTGAGACTCATGAAAATTGAATGCATAATTAGAATTGATTTCTTCCACAAGTCTAAACTCATATGTAATTCTAATTTCATTTTTTTGTTCTTCATGTTAGTATGCAAACGATTAATGCTATTTCCTCAAGGATTACTGTGCACATTTCACAAGATGAATTGTAAACTCGTGTTTATTTTCAACTTCCCTCTAGAAAGTAAATGACGTCACATGCAAATATCTAAATTAGAATTTTACAATCATACATATACCTTCTAGTTTTATAGAAACAGACTGAAGTAATCGTAATCAACCGTAGTGGGCGGGGCGTACATGCGCGATGCGTCAATATAGAAACTGAAAAGTTTTCTGCTATCTCTTAACTGTGTACATCAAAATAGCCGTTCACTAAGTAAACACAATTATTTGTTATTTAATTTCTAAGAATAAGGTAAGCAATCATGTTATTACATCTTATATGTAAAGTGCCAATAAATATTTTTTATTTATCTTTCCGCATCAGATATTTGTATTGAAATTATTTTGTTTAAATTTCTACAATCAAAAAAAGCAATCAAGCTTTAGAAAAATTTTTAATATTTATAAAAATTTGTTATAATAAAAATTCATAATGATTTAAAGTTTTGTATTTTGCAATTGCATTTCAATAGTAAAAAATATTGAGTCTTCTTATCCTTGCAATAAGAATTATTTGTGATTACATTTTTATAGTAAATAGTTTTAATAATTTATTTCTGTTATTTAACAGTTGTTTGTAACATAGCATGTAATAACACCTATATACTTACGATGATGGAATTAGTTATATAAATTTTAATACAGTAAAGGAGAAAATTTTATCACTATTTTTAATTGATAGTTTTCTATAAACTTCAAAATTTTACAAGCTTGTACTTTATTTTTTGTTGTAAATATTTGATGTGTTTCATTAGTATATTTATTAAATATAAATATTTTTCTATGTTCAATTTTGAATCGAATAAAAAAATAATAGTTTTTTCCCTTCATATTGCTTATATTAATGGTAGATTTCCATAAAAACACCTATATAAATATATGTGCGTGAGTTAATAATGTTATATTGGTAATGTATTTCATTAGTAATGATGAGAATAATCTGTAGATCAACTATATATCACTACAAAAGGCCCATAAAGAGTTACTATTGTCAAAGTATTTAATTCATTGTAAAATGTAGTTTTTCACTACAAAGCAAGATTTGATAATGGTATAACATAGTTAGCAGCTCTTACCATTTTAATTAGTGTTTGAAATAGTTTGGTTATGAACTATGAAATAGTTTTTCTTACAATAGCAATATACCTATAAAATGGCATAATGAAATTTTTGACCAAAATTGTACAACTTCATGTATACTTATTAACATTTGCTTTTCCAATGAAATTTTTTGTTTGCCTTAGCATTTTTTAAGCTTGTTATTGTAATACACTTCAAAAATTACATGAAAATTTTGACATTATCAACAGTTTATGTCTTCATTCTTGAAAATATAAGCATGGGGATTTTTGTGCTTTAATCTTTTAGTTTTTTTGAAAAATTGGTTTTAAATTTTCATGGCTATCTGGATCTAAGCACCAAAATTATTAGAAAGTTAGAATTATTTACGTATTTTGTGGCTTTCATACTTCCATTATTGCTTTTAACAGAGCATCAAAAATCTTTTTTTCCATAAAACATTTTATCCTATGAATTTTCTGAAATACAATAGGTGAGAAATAGTAACTTGAAAAGAATACTTGCATTTTATTTAGATTTTTCACATTATACTTTCACACAGTTTCATTTATGGATACTTTCATTCTGTGCATATTTGATAGTGATGTATTAAAATTTTTTTTTTTCATGTGAAAATGAAATGACTTCTTCCTCACTCCTTAGTAAATTAAAAATTGACAACATTTTTCAAAATGTTCAAATCGAAAATATATTACAGTATTGTGAAATTTTTTACATTTGATAAAAGACAACCAAAAATGTTTATGGTTGGCTTTTATTTCAATTTTTTTTACATAGTTTGACAATTTATTGCAGAAGCTTAGAAATATTTATTATTATATTAATAAACTACAATGACAAGAATTAAACTGTTTTTTAAAAATATAAAATCATCAGTTTTCTGATTAATGATTAAATTTTACTTTTGAGAAAAGAATATCTTAAGACCGTTTCCTTAACTTTATTCAGTATTTCGATTCTTAGCACAATTTAACTGCTACTAGATTTATTTTGTACACCTAAATTTATTTTTCACTTTCAAACACATATGTTAATAATTCTTTTTTAAATTTTTATTTTTCAGTGTTCAAACCTTTTTCTTAAAAACTATTATTTTAATTTTCTGATTAAAAGTTCCATTGTATTATGCATATCAATAGAAATATTAGTTAAATAAATGCATTATGTTTTTGGGAGATGAATATAGTGATTGATATCTCATAAAGTATCCATCAAACAATTACAGATTTATACTTTTTGTAAAGTTGACATTTCATACCACAAACTATTTTACTGTTTTTTGTTTAGTCCATTCCAATGGATGATTACCATATATATAATAAACAAATACTCTAAATTATTTGTCATAATTCATTGAATTGTTCTTGAACTTAGCAGAAACATAAAAAGTAGTGCACTGATATACAGAATTTTTTGTTTATAAATCCTAGATACATTAAAATTTTATATAAATAGCAATTTCTTTTCATATGTTACGAGGCAAAAAATGCTACCAGCTGTCTAAACTGGTAGATTTTCTAAAGAAAGATGAAATTTAACATAACTTTGCCTTGCAATAGTTGCTTAATACCGTAATAGTAATATGACAATCTTATCATACCACTTTTATTATTTTAGTATATTAAATTTGTGAAAAATTTGCTTTGTTTTACTATATTATATTTTACGTTGGTGTAAACTGATATCTGGAAAATATTGATTTTCTTTAATGAGTAAAATCTTGCATAGTCATTTAATATGTGTACTTAATAACAGTAATTATTTTATATATATATTGATAAATGTCGATATTCTACATTTACTAGTTGGGAATATTGAATAAAAATACTTTCATTGTGTTAAAAAGGCTAAAATGTATGATATAATGCCAAATATGGTAAATAATATATAAGATTTCTAAGATAGGAAAAGGACTAAATAACATCACTTGTAAATAAATTGTTGAACATCAAAGATAAATGCATTCTTAATATGAAAAATAAACAACTTTTGCATAAAAGCTATATCAAAAATATTTATAAATAAACATTATATTATCAGTACAATTTAATTTCAAATTCACTATTACAGTACTTTTAGTACACGAATAGTCTTTGGTTCTCAACTAGATTTAAACACAGAACAAATTTTAACAATAGCTGAACCTCCTTTCATCATGTATAATTTTTCCCTCTGCTTAGTTACAATTGTTTTTTGTAATGGCATTTCTAATGAAAAGTAATTTTACAAATTGTTGATTGTAAAACTATTAATTGATGATTCCATTAGTATGAAGCTGGTTGAAGGATCATTTGAAAGTTTGGAGAAAATAGAATCTATTCTAACAACACTTGTGTGTGTTTTAGATATCCATGTGATCAATTTTTTCTTTCTTACTTTATTGTTAGAGCTTGGGACCTTTTTTTTTATAATATCATTTTGTGCCAAATGTCTCTAAACCCAATATATCCTCAAGTCCATTTGCTTGGATCACCTATTCTATCTATAAAGTGTGATGTTCCCTTAATGAAACTAATGTATGGATCTTCATAATTTAAAAACAAAGCCCCTAATTGCCATACCATCCCAAGGAGAATCATTTCACTTGGAGAATATTTCTAGCATAACTTAATGTGCAGTAACCACTGACTATTGTTGACAGTAGGGTTTTTTTTTATGGCATAATCAGTTTGAATAGGAACTTCAATTCAATGTAACTTTTCAAAATGTCATTTAGCATCCATTAAAACTAATTTAAGCTTGTTAATATATCTCAAATATTGATAAAATATATTTTAATTAAATATTCAATGTTTTATTTTCATAATTGTTATGCTTCAACATTTTTTGAATAGTATTAACATTCCCCAATTATTATCTTTTAAAGTAATTTATTTGAATCAGTTTTAATTAGTTTAATGCTACCAAGGAATTGTTTTATGATATTCTCTATTGCAGTTTGAAAGAAATTAAAACTTATATTAGATATGATGATAAAATGTGAAGAAACAGCACATAAAAATGAGCAATAAAGAAATTTAATCATACATGGTTAGTACTGGATTTTAAATAAACAAATTATTTGCTTAAAATTCAGTACTAACCCATTTTAAGTTCAGGATTCCATACTGTTGATTGTGTTACATTCATATTGCTCAATGCATAAAATTTTGAATAAATAAATTTAAAATTATGTTGTCATTTTTTTTTAAATTTTTTTTTTTTTTTTTTTTTGTACTTAAAAATATTAATGTATAACTTTTAATAATAAGATTAAATATGGAGCATATTTAAAAAATCAGCTTAATATCTTTTTTTGATTAAATTTTTGTTTCTTTTTATCATAATGTAATTTATTCCAAAATCTTAAGTAATTCAATTAAATATTATGTGATAAATATAAAAGCTCAAAGATTATTTCTGAACCAAAATGTAATTTTATTTGCAAGTGTTTTTATATATTTTTGATAGAAATATATTCCTATTTTTTAATTATAAGTTTATGTCATATTTTGTTATGTAAGCACTACTTATCTGCGTTGTGAATTGATCTTTTTGTACTTTTATAAACAAAGAAACAGAATTTTAAATTATTTCATTATGGAGAAATAAATTATTAGATTTGAGAAAGTTTTGAAAAGTTTAATGTTTTAATATTTTATTAATCAAATTTTGTATTATTTTATACAACCATTTCTATTTATGGTTAAAATGTTTTCTTTTTTTTAAATTTTCGTTGGTATAAAAATTGTAGAAGGTGTGATGTATTAGAATATTAGGATAATTTTCTAATCTATTAGTTTTTTGAAACCATTTAAATTATTTTTCTCTGTGCATTATATTTTTTAATAATAAAGGATGAAATATTAAAACATTTTGTTTAATATTTCATAAATTCATTTGTTTATTATTACATAATTGTTCGATAACAGATACTACCTTATTTAACAGTATCTTAAAAGAAATATGACAATATTCGTTTAAAATACTAAATGAGAGCTCATTATTTTTCAATTTTTCAATTGGAGAATAAGTTTTACATAATCACTTAAATTTATGCATATAAATATTAGTTTTGTTATTAAAAAGCTAAAATTTGAGAAATAAAAATAAATGAATTAAGACTTAATAAGAAATTTTGGTACATGTTTTAAAGCTAACTTTTTTATTATAAATTTTAAGTGAGCTTTACTGATTTAGCTGCCTTGTGCTCAAATATTCCAACTGAATAAAAACAAATTTGCGAGTCTATTCGAATAATTAATGAAATTTGTTGTAAATTATATTCTTGACTGAAAAATTGCATAACAAGTTGTGGTATACTAAAGATTTATTTACTTATAAATTTTCCTAAATTTGTTTTAATTTTTTTTAACTTTTGTATTTATGAAAATTAAATATCTTTCAGACTTTGACTGCCATATATTGATGATATCTAGTGATAAAGAAAAATTAAATTAACTTAAAAATCATTTTTTAATATGAAATTTCTTTTTAACACTTTAATCAGTTTCTTATAAACACTCATGCATGCGTGCCTGCGAAAATGTATACTTCATGTCGCATCTGTTTCAACTTTTTAATTTGCCTCTGATAAAATCCGTTAGCAGCATTCTGTCATGTAAAGCGATAGCATTGAGCCGTATAAAAAGAGCTGAATTTGGACTATGTTACTAGTATAGAATTCAGTGTACACCACCAAGATCGCCCAGAATATATTTAATATGCTACATCTTCCAGGCACTTCATAATTAATTTGAATAATCGAACTGGACTGATTAGAGAACTGAAAGCAGGATGAGTTTATGAAAACAAAAGCATTTTTTTAAATTTCATTTTTAACTTTCGAATTCCTATTTATATATATATTAATTTTACTGATTTTTTGATAATTATGTCTATTTTGTGGCTGTGTGCATGAATGAAAATTTGAAAGCTTCAAAATATTTAGAAAGTTATGAAATGAACCACTCTAAGATTAAAATATTACTTAAATATTTTAATATCCAAGTGATATTTAGTATTGGTTTAATTTTATTCAGGTTTTTCATTATTTTTAAATAACCCAATTTTTCAATTCCAGTAGAGTGGATCGAGTCTGTTGATAACCCGACTCCCATATTTGATGTATCAATATTTAAATTAAAAATAGATATATATGTACATAATTGAAAGTTTTAGACAGTACGTGAAATGTATGTACAAGTCGTGCTCAAAAAATAAAAAAAAATCTGGATAATGTCTTCTTAAGACAATTAACGAGAATATTTGCGATCTAATTTGTGTTTTTAAATCTATTGAAAAGTTATGCAGAGTCGTTTGATGCCAAAGTTTGGCTCTATGTTCCAGCCGGTTAAAAACACCCACCAGGTGATTTCGTTTTGTAAAATGTAGTTGAATATATTATATTTGTCATCGAAACTATCAAAATAATAGGCAAGAATTTTGAAAAATGAGCATATTTTTTCAATAGAAAATTATACAGTTAGTGATTCGAGGTTGATATGTTGATTCGATTGAGTAGGAGACAAGATCATAAGTAATTTTGTAATGTTTTAATCTAGTAATTATGCAGTTTTTAGTGAGTACTTTAAATGAGCGCAAATAAATAAATAAATACGAAGAACTTTATAAATGACTCAATTTTCGATTTTGTATATGATTTAAGCACATAATTCGTAGTTATGATTCTATTTTAATGAATGTTTTTATTGAAAACAAATTTCTGATTTATACTTCATGATAGGAAAAGCAACATTATGTGTGTGTATTGAATTGTCACACACACACAACATTTCAAATTATTCAGTATTTTGGGAAATCAATTTTACTGGGGGTTTTTTTTTTTTTGTACATAATATTTATCCAAACATAATATTAATATATATTACGTAGTATTGATAAATATTACGTAGTTTTATCAAAACAATAACAATTTTGTTTTGTTAAATATTATGTAGTTTTCAACTTTCGATTTCTATTTTTGCAAGCTGGAATATTTATAAAAGTTCTTAAAAAGTATTAAAAAAATGGTGCAGGTTTTTTTTTTAAGACAAAAATAAGTAAAACTTTATTCCTTAATGAAGAAATTATTACGGCAGTAATTATTATATTCGATGAGAGCTTCAAACAGTTGTCTTTTAAATACATTAGTTGATTGTGACATTTTTTTTTTTTTTATAAAATAGGAATCTAGTCTGCTACAATATTGTCGGAATAGAGGTTGTATGTTGGGAGATCAATTAGATCAGTCCACGTTATCAATTATTTGTTTAAGACAGTATTCCAAATTCTCTTTTTCAAGATATTTATATAATTCACAAGCATAAAATTTAATTCTGACTTTAATGAAACTTTAGAACTATGTACATGTTTACAATAAATTTCCCAATATGCAGCCAAAAAAGATTTAACATCGTATTTCTCTCTAGTCGGCCAAGATTTTACTCATCCAATTTTTCTTTTCTTTTTTTTTTTTTTTAAATTTTTCTGAGAAAATAAACAAGGGGCGTAACAGCGCTACCAAACATCGTGACGTTCATAAAGAGGTAATTAAACTAGATCAAATTCGGTAAGAGACCAATTAGTTTGAAATCCTTGGTCTTGGTGAACAGCATTATTTTAAAGTTAGAGAAACTAATTTTAAAAAATTGATTGTTTTTACTCCCTTTCTGAGATTTTTTTTTTTTTTTTGTTAAATGTATAAAGGGTTTAAATATTTTATTTCCTATTAATAGTTTTATTATTTTATTTGATTTCTATTATTTTTATCTCTAAAATAATAATAAAAAATCTTCATTTAAAAATTGTCTTTGGATCACAACAGTTCATGGGTTCGAATACCACTTTTAGTTTCAATGTTTGTAGTGGATTGGAATTCACTTTAAACCATAGGTGCCGGTCTAATTAGCCCTCGTGTGCATAAAATGACCGTTGTGCGACAAAAAAAAAAAAAAAAAAAAAAAAAAACATATTTAACAAACAACATTTTAAAAATTCGAACTTATGGTGTGTCTTAACAGAAAACAACGCTTAAATTTATTGTATTCTGAATACGTAATGTATTCTTAAATCATGGCTTTTAGATGAAGTTAGTTGAGCTAAGCATTTCGGGATTCTTATTTCTCCCATCCGAGCCTTCCAAAACCAGTCTATAGCAATGTTTTTAAGGCACTGTCAAGTAATGAAAAACATTTGAGCTGGTAGTACCCTCCCCCAAAGTTCCACTCCACATCAACTGTGTGATATTAGACTTGTCTCGAGATTGACGTATGTTAGACCAGTTCTTTTAGTGCGATCACAGGGTAATTTAAAAAACATTGCTGCACAGAGCGCTTCGTGTCATTTCATTTATTTCTGTGATATCTTTCTGAAATCGTTTGTATGAAGTGTGACTTCAAATATTTTGATGCAAATTTTATATCAAAACGGTACTTTTGTATTGCTGATTAAATTATAAAATGTGAAAATGCTAAAATTTAAATGTTTATATTTTAAAAGATCAGAAGTTTCATTAAATATAGAAATTTCCTTTGCTTTTAAAGCAAGCACTTTTATTTAAGCATTGCTTAATGAGTAATTAAAACTCATTCCAATGTCTCCGGTTTTGGTTGTTTGCATTGGATGTATCGCGAAACACTCCAAAATGGAAAACGAACGGTGAAACTTCATGGATGCCTTTGCTTTTTATTTCATTTATTTTATTATTAATTTATTTATTTTTTGCTAAAAACAACTTCTGAACAAGGATATTAAGGCAACAACTTAATAATTTCTTTTGCTGGCGCGATTGGTACTTTTTAGGTCTCTGTTACTATAATTATTTTCAGAAAAATTTATTTTATTCACAATTTGTACATTCATTTAAAGTTAAATATAATAATATGTGATTTTGTGTAAGTTTTTCTGATTCAATTTCTCGCACACAGTACATAGCTTCCCGTGTTGTATTTGTTTCTGACAAAATAATGAATTATTTGAAACGGTGTTATTCAAAGTATAATACACCATATGCAGTAGATGTTTGTTTTACGAACACGTTGAGTATGGTAAAATAGTTCATAAAATTGTAATGAAACGGTTCGTATTTAAACTTTTTTTTTTTTTTTTTTAACACATTGTTTTCTCTTTGTGAGAAAATTTTCTTTAGTATATATTGTTGAAAGTTTACAAACGGTTTTTTTTTTTTTTTTTCCTGGTTTAGATGTGAGTAATAAAGTGGCCCTAAACTAATATTTTATTTTTAGAATTTTTATCATGAAACAAATAATTTAACTAATCACATCTTATTTTCGATAAGTTATTTAAACTATTTTCATATTTTTATAGAATAAGAGCTTTATAATTTACCATGATACCAAACTTGAAATGTATTATCAAAAATTAAATTTTATCACCAAACAAAGGGTACCGGTTTGGATTATATAATAACCTATGCAATATAAAATTCATGATTAATAACAATTCTTACTTTCATTTTATTATGAAAAGCTCAGTTAAAGTAACCCCTTTCTATTTTTAAACTACATTTTCAAAAACATTTCGATGTAGAAAACTATTTCACAGTGTTCAAAAGCATTCACAATATTCAAAAATACTTTAATCTTAGCTTTTCATCTATTTGTTTTGCATTTGGATGCAGCACTATGTCATTTTTTTTATGTTTGACATCTAACAATTATTTTTCGTTCTCATTTATTATATTCTGAATTATTTAACTATCTAATAATTCTCTCTTATGAATAAATTATATCTGAATCCTGGTTTAAAAAGTCTTGAAGTGAAATTTCGAGAAACGGGTCTCTTTGTCGAAATTTATAGATACATAATTTATCTTCATTCAAGTCATCAAATTAATTGTCTTAGATTATAGTGATTCATTTAAAAGCGCAAGCAGGTCAAAATGACTTGGGTACAGTTTTTTCTGCAACGTCTTTCCAATCATATATTCACACTAGTGTTGCTCTTCAGTTTCATAAAGCGAGGGATTCTCTAGACATGTTCACTTTCAAAAGTATCCTACGATATTTTCACATGAAGCTAGTTGATTACACTCAAAGGCAAATCAAAATCAAAAATAAGATTAGGCGGTAGCAGTTCCTCACGAATTGCTTTAAAAAAATCCTGCTTGAATTATGCTTTATGCTGGCACCTTATTAATAGTTCCAAGTCTAATTACATAAATTATATTAGGATTTTATGAGGAACACTTTTTTTAATTTCGATTTTAGAGTCGAAACTACTTTTTTATTCTTTACCTTGATTAATTTAATTCTAAATGTTGAAATTAAAATTTTTCATTATTCAAAGTATATCCAATAAAAACGTCGATCCAAGTTTCTTTACCGTAAAATAAGAAAAAGAAACAAAATGATAAAAATAAGACAAAAAAGATACATGAAAGCTATTTTGTAAAAAAAAAAATAATTTTTAAAATTTAATTTCTAAATGAGAATTAAAATTATAATGTCTATTATGTGTTTATGGACACTGTTTAGGAATAAGCTAATATATATAATTGGTAAAATTGAGCGTGTCGTGTATTTTAAAAAATTTATAATATACAATACACATAGTAACATAATACAAATATTTCGTGATTTTTTTTAGCATTGTATAAATTTATGAGAAAAAATTTATATTTTAATAAAATTTTTGAAAATTTAATAAGATATATATAAATTTTTAAGGAAAACTATGTATGTATAAAGTAATCAAAAGAAAGTTATTGCCTTTTTCGCGTTGCAGTTGGATGAAGTGAGAATAATTTATACAATTTAATGTATGACGTGCTTGAGATCCGATCAGTCGAGAGTAGAAATATTAATCGTTTTAAAAGCAAGTCCACCGCGCACATTCATCAATCGTAACTCGTACAATAGTGAAGAGAAATAGACGTGTCGAAGGACGTTCGGTGTTGTTTACTTTACGCATTCAAAGTGGCTTATCAGCTGTTTTATCATGTCAGCGAATATCTCAAGCGCTTGGAGATGGTGCTGGCAAGCGTTGATGTTTGCGGTACCCAGTGACGATGTATCGACAAAGTAAATCCATCCCATGGGCAAAAAAATCCTACAAAAAATTCAGTTTTTAAAGAGTAACAATAAGAATTTGCTTGGAAAAGACCATTGAAGATTTAATCGTACAGAAACATCAGAGAACATACTTTTTTATTTATAAAAATCGTTTTAAGTTTTCCCAATAAAACTAATTTTAAATTAATTCTCAATTTATTTTAAGTGTGAACATTATTTTTCTTATTAAAATTCATTATAGTTATTCTTAATTATTTCGTTGTACTTTGTGCATATCATTATTACTCTTTTCAATCCGCGTTCTTCTTGATGATTAAAGCAGAAGTTTTAACCAGAATTATTTGTGAAAATTAAAATATATACAATGGGAAAGTAAATAGAAAATTGAATGGCTATATAATATTATGCAGCTGTTGAAATATTACGTTCCAAAGATGTTGCATTGTGTTTCTTAGGTAATCTGAAAAAAAAAACATTAAAAGTCAGATTTTTTTTAAATCGTGTGCAATATCGAGATCCTTCTTGGCACGTATTTGATAATAGTATGCCATGACATCTTTTTTTATACTAAATAACGGTTAAAGTATAATCGATTAGTGAAGCTAATTTTATGGAACGGACAAAGATTTTAACTTCTTCAGGCAACAGCGATTACCTTTTTGAAAACATTTTCTGAACAGACGCATCTCGATATTCTTCCAGAACATGCCTAGAATAATATTTTATCCCTCATTATTTTCCATGTTAAGTAAGATTATGAATAGAATATTATTGTGTTCAATTATTCTATTCATAATTTTGATTCAAGTAGAGTAATGAGTTTTAATCAAATAGTATTAGTCAATGACATACGAATGAACAAACATTAACTTATATTTATGTAACTGCTATGCTTGTCCTGGAGCCAATTACGAGAAATTGTAATTTTTTGAAGCTGCAAAACACTGAAAAGTGCCACGTCGCTATCTTATCAGAACTTACAACTTCATACCATGCCATACATTTTTCTTGTTAGGTAATATTAGGTATGGGAAAAAGAAATCCATTATTTTTTCTGTCAATCACTAGTGTTTGATATCTCTTTAAGCATCGATCATACACATTCAGATTTATGCACTTCTAAAAGATTATCTTTCGCACTAAAAAAATATTTTGCCATTTTTTTTATTTCATCCATTCAATTTTAGGGTACAGAGTGTTAAAAAATGGAAGTCAACAAAGAGAAAATGCTGTACATCCAGTTTTTCTTTGATAAAGGCAAAAATTCAAGTCAGGCAGTTGAAAATCGGGAATGGTGGTTATAGTTCCGATACTGGAGCAGTCAATTTAATATAATTTTGTTTTCATCGATTCCATTTAGGTATATTTGATGTTAAAGATACTCCTCACGCAGGTTGCACCATCGTTGAAATTATCAATGAAATCACAAAAATGTCCGAAGTTGACAGGGATATTAGTAAATCACATCAACCACAAAACAGTTTGAATTCATTTGCAGAAAATTTATTAAAAATATGCTAATAAAGCCTTGAAGTTCATGCAAAAATAATGGTCCGGATACTATCACATGAATCTGATCGCTGGTCAGTACAGTTTTTGTGTATAATTATTAACTTACTACCTCTTGGAATGAATATTACTTCTAATTATCTTTATGCGATTGTAGTACTTGTCATAATGCAAATCTTGAATAATTATAATTTTTACCGAGATGAATTCTCAAAGTACGTGATATCTTCCCATACCTTGTTTAGAATGGTATATCCTACCCTGTTTTATCTACGTCACGTCATGTAAAATCACATCTGGCGTGTGAGTGTTAATAAACGGATAACCTATTAACTATTTCGTATATTCCATATTTCGTTGAATTAAGTATTACACCAATCTTGATCCGTGCTTAGTTTTCTTTTTAATTTATTTAATATACATCTTTCGACAAAGGCTTCTACATTAGGCTTTTTACAGAAGAGTTTTCAACATCATGTTTGCAGACATTTTTCATATACCTATCTCTACAAACACTCGCCGATTTGAAGGCCTATTACCTATATTTTAAGAAGAAGAGAGCAATCACTTAGTAAACAATATTATTAAGTACGAGTGAAGGAAATGAAAATAGGAGATATATTTATACAAAGTTTATATTATTTAATAGTACTGTTGAACATTATACTTCATAATCATCTTTTGCCTTCGATTCAACCGTTCGTGGGTTCGAATTCCACCTTAGGCTTAGTTGTTTGCAGTGGTTCAGAATGTAATTTAAACTGAAAGTCTTGGTCGAATATGATCGTTGAGCGACTAACCAATCAATCTTCACTGATTCAGCGCATCTTTTACACAAACACTTAATTTCTGACTGCAATTCACATTCTGCTTATCTATTGTTGCTTATCGGCCGTTTTCATTTGAAGTAGCGGCACCAACAGTCTCTTATTTATTACTGCTGTCATTTTTGAATGGGCAAAACTAATTTACTAAAATTTACGACCGCGTCCAATGGATGCATATCAGTAGAGATAGATATACCACGCAGAAAATTGGAATATTGGAAGAAAAAAGATTATATAACAATGTGATCGATTTTTATAATTTTTTCTAAAAAATATAATATACGTGAAAGTGACGCGTTATATTCTTGAATAGGAAGTAATTTGTTGTAATGTTTTTTTATTTATTCTAAGCTAATGGAATGAATCTTTCTCCCTGATAATGAATTGGCCGAACCAGTAACCGAATGGTTTGCGCTCTTGCCTTCCGCTCAACAGTTCGTAGGTTCGAATCCCATCTTGGGAATGGATGTTTGCAGTGGTTTGGAATCCTTTTTAAACCGTAAGTTCCGATCTATTTTTGCACCCAAGGTCTAATTAGCCCTCGTTTGTTTTGATCATTGAGCGACAAACCAATCAATCAATCAATCAACCAACCAACTTGATAATGAATTGATTTTAATTTAAAAATATATATAATATTCGATATTTTTTCTTTAATTTTTTGACGCAAAAGTGGTCATAAATGTGTGTGTGTGTGTTGTTACACGTTGATGAATTAAAATCATATTTTTGATTTTTCAATAATTTTTAAAAAATCATTCATTTGATGCCTTAAATTTCCTCGAAAAAATGTTAGGCTTTGCGTTTATTAATTACTATTATTTCTCACACTTGATTACATTTTTATTATTCTTTTTACAGTCCTTTTTCCCATCATCTTTGAATCGAGAGTCTGCAGCAGTCCATTGCACTTTCGAGTCTTTTAGTGAACTGAGCAATATGAATTTTCACGCTTTGTGACTTCCCTTTTTTACGCTTGTTTTGGACTTTCATTATTTTAGTTGCCACAAAAGAGACCACTCGCTGAAAATGCTATATTTGATTTACAATATATTCAGAGTGCTGTCATCCGTATCTCCTACCCTTTTCGGTTCTGCCCGAATCTCACTTTTCTGGTCTCACCGCCAAGATTCGAATTCATATTAATTAGCATATTTTCACTCTCACTTCACTGTATAAAATCGAAGTAGAAATGTTACGATATATTGATGCTTGATTCCTTTTGAATCTGGGTGGAGATTATTGGTACTGTAGTCACTACTTATGGGGCAATACTAAAGATCTTAACCAACCACTTCCGAAATATGCTTTGGCAGCTCGATTAATACAGAAATTTATGCAGTTAGATCTTCTTTGATTCTAATTGTTCGTGAGTTTGATTCCCACGTGATACTTGGTGTGATTCAAAATGCTCTTGAAATTAGTTCACGTTCGAATTAACTCATGTGTGAGAACAGTATTCTTGAAAAGACAAATCAATCTTTGATTTCAAAATCTCCGTGGCAAAGCTGCCAGCTCATTGGTTAGCTTTCTGGCCTTCAGTTCAGTAAATTTTACGTTCGATACTTATCTTGAAATTTGACACTTTATGCAGTGGGCAATCTAACGACCTAAAATTGTTGTAACGTATTTTACCATGTACCATTTTTTCGAAGGACTTTTTCATAATGAGTCTTATTCACATGTCGCATTTAAGGAAACCAAGAAAATCTCCAAACGAACAACCGTCTCGATAGACGTGCAAAGTAAGTCATACCGCACCATCCCATCTCCCATTGTTCGAAAGCGAGCAGCGCTTTTTACAGGAACTTTCGCCGTAAAGAGCGCTGTTCTACTTTAACCCACGACAAACCCTTTCCTCTGACGTAATCTAGGGTTGAAAGACATTTTATTTTTGACTATGTAAATTGCTTTTTTGAGAGGGTTTTCCGCCGATAACATACCGTATTGATTTGTCTTAAAGGAAAGAACCCGAGAAACTTCAAACCTCCTACCGACGTTATGGAGAACCGTAACAACCGTCTGCTGTTGTGTAAAAGTAGCTGGAATCAAACTTAAAACCTATTGCCTTATACAGCTTGATTGATCCTATTATGACTTAGATATTGATCTACCTTTAGGCCACATGATGAGCTTTCCCACATCGAGAGTGGATGATTGGTTTGGAATTTTAAACTGACGGCTCAGTGTTTAATTAGCCTTCATGTACATTTAACATAAGTCTTATCTTAACACAGCGTTTGCGGGACGCTGCATTTGGATGCACATTAAATTTTTTTGGGGAAAGTAACAAAAAGCCATTTCAAACATTACTTAAAAATAGTTTAGAGTAATGAACACATCTCATATGCTCATTTCTTATTTCTAGTGTTTCATTTTATTACTTTCTAAGAAATTTCGTTCTTGCGCCCTGTGGACGCGTTTTCTTATATAATTGTATAAAAAATGTCCATAAACGTAGTGTTAAACAAGATTTGTTAATATTTTAGTGCCTACCGCCTGTTTTTGATATTGTAGAGTTTTCTACATGCGTATGCATACTGTTTCCACCATAACTTATAACATTGCAGTTGTTAAAAAATGTAGTCTTTTAATAACCTGTAATTTTCAGTGACAGGTTCAGTTCTTGTACAGAAAATAACACTGCGACAATATCAAATAGCCTTTTTCATATTGGGCTATAAGTAGACTTCTATCTACTAATAGCCTTTCCGGAAGACGATAAGCAATAGATATTGTACAACAACTTTCCAACTGTTATATTATCCACAATAAACAATGTCAAAGAATGTGTTAGCTATAACAGAAGCTTGATTATTATAAATGCAGTGACTTGACAAGCTCACAAGCTAGAGTGAGTTTGTTTTAAAATGAATCGGATTTTCTATTAAAAAAGTATTTTTTGTTAAAATTTTTGTAATTAGTGTGGATACAAATTTGTGTGAAGCCCGGTTTGTGCTCTCAAGGTATAGGTTCGAGGCTCGATCCTCGGGTTCAGCAAAGTCGACTCAACCTTTCATCTGTTCGCTGAGTCGATAAATTGAATACCAGTCATATTTGGGAACTGAACACTGGGGTTTCACGTTAGGCTGACCACCTAACCGGGACATATACTTCGCTCCCCAGGGTGGCGCAGCTTGTCCAATTTTGGACCTTGCGCCATAACTCAGGAGCTGTCGTGCTCCTGAGTTTATTTAGGATACAAGTTTGAAGTACCAAAGTTACACCTCAATATAACATGTTTTAAGAAAGAGACTCAAATAAAGCGGGATCATAGGAAAGATGTAGCTATTAAGACAAAATTATGCATTTTTAATTTTCCGTATAATATAATTAATAAATATTTCAATTGTATATGTTTTATAGCGTATTAATACTTAATCATTTGTAAAAGTATCTGCTTAGTTATGAACATGAAATTAAAAATGGAATCAAGACGACGGACTATTGTTATTAATATTATATTCCTTATTAAATTTAAATATTATATTCAATTTACATTTAGCCTCAACATAAGTCATCATCGAGTGAATCTAATTGATCATATAATTTTCTGGTTTTTAGTTCAACAATTCGAGGATTCGATTCCTAACTTGAGTTTGAGTATGTGTAGTGGTTTTGAATTCACAATAAACTATAATTCCTGGACGAATTAACTCTAGTTTGCAAAAACTAATAGTAAAGTGACAAGCAAATCAAAGCAATTGTAACTGGCCTCGATATAGGAATAATTATTGTTAAATTCAAATCAATCGGTTGAAAAATTGGAGTGTATCCTTGAATTATTTTTTTCTTTAAAATTAAAGCAAAAGTCATTTCTTTATTGATTTAAAAATTGCAAACATATTTACGTTTGATTCTGAATTTCTTTATACCGTTTAATTTTTTTACAAATTTATGTAGTGTTTTTAAAAAATTGTTGTTATTTTTATTCTTTAAATCGTTTGAATCTTTTTCCAAATAAAAACTTGTAGTACTAAATGGGAAAATATATATTTTATTATGATTTTTTCCATTTCTGATATTGATAGCATCCAAGGCTATTTGTGTTCTTGAGAAATTCGAATTCGATACTCTTGTTCCAGCTTCAAAACATGATTTTGTTCAATAAAAGTCGTAATTAAAACGATCATTATTTAATATTAGGCTGGGGAAAAAGTTATCCCTTATTTTTTTGGTAGACGTCTGTAGTGATCGCTATCTCGTGAGGTATCTATCAAACAATTTCAAATTTATGCTCATTGTAAAGATGACATTTTACACTAAAATATTCTCTTGCGGTTTTTTGTTTGATTAATTCAGTTATGAGTACAAGGTTTTAAAAATAGAAGACAACAAACAGAAAATTCGATACATATTAGTTTTTTTTTTATGATGGCGAAAATGCTAACCAGGTGGCTAAAATTGTGAAAGGTGTTTATTGTCCTATATATGACTGTAACAACCAGTTACGCACAATTTTGGTTTCGTCGATTCTGTTTAGGTATTTGGATGCTAAAGATGCACCTCGCATGGATACAACATCCTCGAGAATGTCTTATAAAATATCAAAAATTATCAAACTTGACAGAATGTCAGCAGTCGTAGCTTCGCACAAGACCTAAAAATCTACATGAAAACTGTTTTAAACCTTTTTACAAAGCGAATCTGAAAGAAGTTACTAAAAGTTCACGTAAAAGTAATGGATTTCTTTTTCCCCAAACTAATATTATCCTTTTCCAAAAAAATTCTGTGTGTATATTTATTTTCGAAAAGTATCATTTTAAAATGTATGTGTCAAAAAAAAAAAAAAAAAAAAAAAACTCTTTCTTAAAAACTCTCAAATTAAAAACAAAAACTCTTTCTTAGTAAAAATGGAATAATCTTCATAAATTATCATATATTATTCTGATTATATAATAAATTTTAATTTTTTTAATTATTAATTATTTTCAATGTATTTTGTGTTAATTTATAAGAGAATATAACAAGCCCCGGACTTTTCATTACTAGGAAGTTCACATTTTTGAGGCGTTTACAATTTCCGACATTCAAAAAAACTCCAGCTGGTGGAATTTGTGATGAAGGAAACAAGTAGAGAATGTTATTTTTTTTTTTTTTTGGGAGTTGACTTTGTAGCGTTGAGCTCGGAGGTTTCGGATATTTACTATGTGTATATATTCAACACAGCAATGGTTTAGCCCTTGGGCAAGTTAAGCAAGGCCAGAAAAACGATTAAAATAATTTTGAACTTACAGTCTTAAAGCACTTAAACTCGAACGAAAAGTGCTTCCCATTTAAGAACACGAATGGTCATTAATAGAACGAATTCAAAGAAATGTCGGAAACTATTCGTTCCTTCATAAATACAATCAATATATTCAGCAGAATGGTTTGATTTTATTTTCATATCTGTCAGAATCTAATTTACATTCAATTAATGGCTTAACGCTTTAAAATTCCGCAATATTTTGAGACTTTTAAAACAGTTGAATAATTTATTTTAGTCTTTCTAATAATTCACTTTAAGTTCCTGTTTCAGGATGGTAGAATATTGTTACAATTAAAAAAATGCATGAATTGTACTCTTTTTTTAAAAATAAAAATATTAATGAGACTTGCCTAATTATTGGTGTTATCACACTGATTATCAATAAAATTTAATTAGAATAAAATGGTTTGGAAGAATTTTTAATGCATTAAATAAAGATAATAAGTCAAAGTTCTTCCCAATATGACAAAATTTTTTAAAGAAAAATCTAGATAAAATTGCTTACAGGATTTAATGTTTCACACAATTTAATGTTTTAATTGGTGTTGTCGCTTTAAATAAAATGTGTCACATAGAAATGGAATCTGATTAGTTTATATTTTTTTACTAATTATGAAGATTGTGTTATTTTGTGTAATTAATCTCTAGACTACTACAATGTTTTTTAAGTTTAACTTTATCTGCTTTTCTTATATATTAGTTTTACAAAAGAAAACTCTTAAAATAAACAATAAAATGTATTCTGTTCATGCTTAAAATTGTAATTATTGTTCGTTATAATTTTAATTTTGCTAATAATTAGTTACATTTCAATTGCCGTTTATTATTAAATAATTTCTGTTGTAACAAACCAAATTAAATTAAAAGAAAATAGACAGTATATAATTATTCAACCGAATGTTTTTCCCAGTTAAAAGTACTTTGGAGTGTTTTTACAAAATAGTAAAATTAAAAATCTTTAACAAAATTTATTTTTACCATATAACTTTGAAAGTAGTAACATGTGACTAGACTGATTTTTACATTTTATATTATGTAAATGGATCATACACAGGCTTCATTGAAAATGAATATCAATTATGTTAGCTTTGAAATATACAATTTCATTATTTATTCAACTGAGTCTTGCAGTGATGAGTGATGTACATTAAAATAGGTTCCTAGTTAAAATTAGGTTAGGTTACGAAAAAAAAAGAAACTGTTTTGGAGGCTTGTAGTTCTCATTGAATAAAAATTAGTTTTAAATTGAAACCTAACAAACGATGATGGAATGATAATTTTGGCAAATTGATTGAAATCAATATAATAGATCCTAAATGAGGAAATAAACAAAGCGTTTGCTGACAAGTAATTGGGAAATTGAGGCGTCTGAAAACTAAAACGAAAAAAAATTAGAGTCTGTTAATTTGTTTAAAAAAAAATTATAGCATAAATTTTGTCACGAGAATTCGGAAACAAGTCAAAGATCCAATAGAATTACTAAGTTTTTCTCTTAAAAAATTTCTTCCTTGAGTGTATAAAGGACACGAAAGCATGATATGATCCACGGTTTTTCTTTCTCCACAAGAGCATTTATCTGTAGCAGAGAGTTCCAAACTATGTAAGTTAGCATAAGTCGAAAAAGTTCTGGTTCTAACTCTCTAGCCACACTTCTAAATCGTGAATTTATATACTCGCAGTAAATTTTTTCATGATAGAAGACATGTGGGAAAAGTTAGAGGCATATTTACTTTTATTTCACTCATAGCTATTAAAATCGATAAAAAATATTTATTATCTTATGGATAAGGCCTTCAGATGAAATCGATCGTAGTATAATAAGTTTATTAAAGGCAGATTTTGCGAGAGCATCTAGTTTTTCGTTACAAGCAATTCCTGAATGATTTTGAATCAAATCATAATGCATTTACAAAAGCTAATCCTATGTGCTGAATGTTGGTTGGAGAAGAGATTGAGAGAGTTTTCAAACTTCTTAGACAGGATTAAGAGTCTGATAATCTGACATAGTTGGAAGGAGAAATATAGAATTTTGTCATCGCCAGATATAAAGCGAAAGCCTCTGCTATAAAAACAGAATTTATGTTAATTTGATCGGAGACAAATGAGTTATTTCTACTGTTATTAATGTTAATTCCTAGTTTATTATCAATTTTACTCGCATCAGTAAATAATAATGTGATTAGACTCTTGAGAAGTATTTCGTAGTTTAAAGAGATCATCAATAGTATCTGTAAAAAGATATTTAGTTTGAAAAGGATATTTTCTAAATAAGATCTTAAAATTAAAGATATCAGAGGCAAGGTTTTGAAGGAATTCTTAAAATATCTGATTCTTTTATCCATTTTCTTTGAACACTTTTTTCACTCGCAAAAATGGAGAAAAAGCTTCAGAAATATTATTATAGCAGTGTTTTCCACTACTTACCACACGGAGATCGGGTGGAAAATGCAAGGATCCTAATGTACATCCTTAAAGAGAAATAATTTTGTCTCACAGCAAGCGATAAGACTTCAGCTTATTCAAAAGAAGTGGAATATGAGTCCAGCGTGATGGGCCAATAGCGATTCTAAAAACTGAGTAGTATATTGGATCCAAAATTTTTCGGTCTGATGAGCTGGGAGACATAACTGCAAGACGTTTATAGTCCAGGCTACTTGTAATGAAGTACTGAAAAGTTTGAAGTGAGTGATTAATTTTTGTTCCTCATCTGTTACCTGCAATAGCTTTTAAAACATTAATTTTCTTCTAGATGGATTTCTTTTTCATTTTAAAATTATATTTGAAGGTCATGTTATTAGTAAAATAAGGACCGAGAATTTTTATATGTTTAGACCAAGAAATGGGTAATTAATTGATAATTAGTTCACACAGAATTTATAAGAGAATTTTTAGAAGAGAAACCAGTGGTTGAACATTTTGCAGAATCAATTTTTAGTTTCCACTCTTTGCACCATTGTTTAAATTTTATAATTGCAGTTTGCATTTGGTTCTTGGCAGACTTTCTTGGGATGAATGAATAGCGAAAAAGATTGTGTTTATTAGCGTAAATGAAACACAAAATATCAGGAGGGAAAATTTCATAAATATCAGACATATTAATCATGAAAAGAAAGGGAGATAGAGAGATGTCTTGAGGGACACCTCTATTAGAGAAGGTGGGTTTAGAAAAGACTTCACGCCATTTCGCTTTAAAACTTCTCTCCGATAAAGAATTAAAGATCCAATTAGAAGAATTTTCTCTTTGATAACATTGGAGGAGCTTATAAATAAGATCGCTGAATCATAAGCTTGAGATGTGGCCAAAGTGATGCATATAATTTATTTTCTGTCATTGCAAAGCAGTAATATTATGATGAAGTACGGAAAGAGTGCTATCACACCCTCTATGAGGAATAAATCCATGATGATATGGATGAAAATATTTGTAAAAGGAGATGTGATTTATAAAACAATTTAAGATTATGCGTTCCATGTAAAGTTACAGAACGCATGATTCTTCAATTTGTTTGACATTTGGATGAAATAAATTTACCGATGTTCTCTCTTTCTCAGATTTTATTATTGGACTTATGTTGAATTTTTTCCAAGATGATGGAACAATGCCTTTTAATTTAGAGTTGTTTCGAAGTGATCGAAGGGATCGTAAAACTATGTTTGATGGACCTTTCAGAATTTTAACCGATATTAAATCAGGATCAGCTGAAGTATTTTTGCATTTAGAAATCTCCAATTGGAGCTCTTAGAATAAAGAATTATTATATTCAAAATCAGAATTTGAATTTAAATCGAGAGGTGGAAAATAATTTTCAGATTGACGAGAATAAAATTTGGCAAATAAGTTAGCTTGATCCACAAGATCTGAAATTATTGAAGTCTCATTAGAAATTAGAAGATGATGGGTTGGTGAATCAGAAGATCTATTTTTATGTATTTTAAAAATAGAGTAAATTTCTTTAGATATAACAACATTAGTTAAGGTTTTATGCGAGGAATTCCTGGAAAGGGTAAAAAGAAGCTGATGCAGTTTAGTAGAGATTCATTTGTATTTTATCCATAGAGTCTTATTCAGAGAGCTTTTCTCTAAAGTTTTCTTTTTGACTCAAAAAGTAACATTCTTATATCCACTATTGAGGATAGGATTTTAAAGGCAAGTTTCATCTCTTATATATATATATATGTATATATATATATGTATATATATATATGTATATATATATATATGTATATATATATATATATATATATATGTATATATATATATGTATGTATGTATGTATATGTATATATAGTAATAAGTTTAAATAATATAGTAATAAAAGTTTACCTTGACGGGTGTGTCAAATTTGTATCATTTTCTCAAACTTCTTTACAAGTTGGATTATTTCTTATTTTAAATTATAAGGTTTTTATTTTAAGAATAGAACCGTACTATAAGTGGGATGTAGGCAAATGAAGAACTTAGTAATACCATTTTCCGCCGTTAACTGAATAAGTTCTGGGATTGAATTTTCGAAACTTAATAATTTTGGAGTGTTTATTTTTAGAATGCGCAATTCGTAATCTGTATAAGCCATTTCAGTCTCTTCTTCTCTCATTTTGAAGCCATAATAGGAATGTTACAAAATTAAAAAAAATAAAAATAAAGAATAAATAAGAAAAAATAAAATTATATATATATATAAAAAAACAGTAATCCATAATCTTAGAAAATCAAACTCAATACTAAAATGAAACCATTATTCCAATAAAAAAACATCATATAAGCAACTTTATATGACAAAAATATATCAGAGTTTACGTGTCTATCGCAATTGAGAACAATCCGCCATTTTTCAAATTCCTAGGTCGTCTGCGCTGAAGATTGAAGATGACGTGGAGACAATACTCTTGCCATTTAGAAACCGAAGTAGACCATACATTAAATGGTTTGTTTTCTGTTGAAGAGAGGAAGTTGTGGTTTTTAAATTAGAATCACGTTCAGCCAGCCTTTTTTCCCCTCCTTCGAGGTTCAGAGACTCACCCACTGCATTTTAGTAGAGTGAAATAAATGCGTTTAAAAACGTTATAATAAACGTTCGAAGCGCAAATAATAAGAGTTGTTAAGTGCATTCGTGAAAATTTTTTTTAAAAATTTTATATTCTTATTTTACATTCATATAATAAAATAAAGACGCTTTAGAAATATTTATACTATTAGTTACGTTGGAAGACAGTTTGAATATAATTTTATATATAGTTAAACTACTTTTTTTTAATGCTAAGAAACCATGCCGAAAAAAAAAATTGTCTTGTTCAATTCTTCTTTCGTACGGCAGCATTTAATTTTTACAAATTTGTTTATTTTTGTAACTTTCGAATAGTAATAATAAACGTTAGAATCCTTATTTTTATACTGTTGAACATTTGTTGTTTAGTGTTACTGCGCTTTTCTAAGTATTTATGTGGTAAAATTAGAAATAATAAAAGTGAGATGAATCTAAAGTTTCTTCGAATGAAAATTCTCATATGTATAAAAACATTTCACGCAAATTAAGTGATTTAAAAATAAAATTAAAAATAAAACAGCTACCTTTCAATTTTTTAAAACCAGTTTTTTTTTTTTTTTTTAAATAATATGGTGTTGAATGAGAAACGTTATTAGAAAATAATTTTTAAGAATGCTATGCCTCTGCTGTTGCCATTCATTTCGTTATTGAGATTTATAACATTATTGAGATAAATAACATTTTCCTTTTTGGACTAACGTCTATTAATTAAGCAACTGTTGACGACGATATTTCTATATTTTATCTTAGATTTATTAGTGGTTCATATCTCTCTGTGGTATACTATTAATGATTTGATTGTGTGTTTAACTGTTACATGATGTCAAATTTAACTAAAATTTGTATACGTAAGTATGTGTATGTATATATTCACACACATATTTTATTGCTAAGAGTGGCATTATAAAAAGGCACGGTAAGTAAAAATAAATAATTAAAAAGAAGCAAACCTTTTTTTTCTGCACATTGAGACATTTGAGAATGATTTCCTTAATATTTGTCAAAATTGTGTATGGATTCCTTCTGATATTTGTTTCCAGCAAAAAAATTTCAGTGTCATGGGTGAAGGGTACAGTATAAATATGACTTGAAGAATAAGATTACCTTGTCATTCTTATGACATCGTTAAGCATAAATGCAAAATCTTGCTGATAACTTTTTTTTTCCCCAAAAGGAAAATAACTTATATCTTTTGAAGAAAAAAAATCATTTTTTAAAATTTTGAATTCTCTCATTTGTTATATATTTTAATTAAAAATTATATATACCCGTGTTTCTTAAGCATATTTTTTTCATTTAATTAAATCGTTTTTATGAAGTTCATATAAGCTACATTAGTTTTTCCGAAAAATTACATTTATTGCAAATAATGAAATGACTATGACACTTCCTTTCTCGCAGTATTTTTAAAAGTCACTGTTTCGATAAAATTACCAGCACAAATTATATAAAATTTGCGTTTACTATATTTCAGTGCTGAAAATAATTAGTTTTTAAAATAAATAATTTTTCTTTATTATGAATATAAATTGCATATCTTATTGCAAAATTTAAGATGTAATTTTGCCTGAAAAAATAAAGTTTCTTCAATTATTAGTTCCGTGTACCAAAGCCATTCTTATGCAGAAAAAGGTAAAATTAAAAAGGAAATCTTTTTTAATCTTACAATCTTGATTTTGAAGTATAATTTTATTATGATAAGTTTAATTTTAGCAAAAAGTTTTTGAAAGAAAAAATTCTAATATATCATTAATAACTTATGTTCTAAATAATTCAAATAAAGGAATATCAATTCATTATTAAAAATAATATTTGAATCTCCCTATTGTTTTATCGGTTTATTGCCTCACATGAAGAAATTTCAATTGTACCCAATATCTATAGTAAGAGAAATTTCTATATCTATTTGTGTCAATTCAGTATAAACGAACATAAAAATGAAAAAAAAACAAAACAAAGACTGTTGAATGTATTTAGAAGACTATATGAGAGTAGAATTCTCATTTTTACAACCCACTATAAATGAAATTATCAAAAAACATCAAGTTCAAATTTCTCATTCATGTCCTTATTATCAAATTGTAATTACTGCCTTAATAAATGTATGGCTATTTTTGAAGTACTGTTTTCTAACTAAAAAACATTGATTTTACATTCAAAATTGTTATCATAAAATATTTTAAAATTATTAGGTAAGTAAACAACTTCTAAACTTTTTTTTACTGCCAATTTTTGGAATTGTTAAAGTGTGCACGACAAAGAAAAGGTTAATAATCTCTGCTGTAATCTTTAAGTCCTTTTTTCATTTATAAAATCCACTTAATCTTGAAAGAGTGAATTGAATTTCTTTATTAACATTAAAATTTTTAATACTAAATATTTAGTTAGTACTCGTGAGAAAAACATGCTCAATAATTATCATTGTTCGTTGTCTAGTTTATTCTTAATTCTTGTATAGATTTATGTTCATTTCTTATCTACATTTAAAGTGATAAATCATTTTAAAAATTAATTCCAAATTTTAATAGAATTATATATTAAAAATAATATAGAATAGAATATAATAAAAGAATAGAAAATAATAAATTCATTTTTCTCATTTTGATTTCAGATTAAAATTTAATATAATTTCTAAGTCCATGTAACTAACTGAATGCTCAGTGGAACAATTGCAGATCTGTCACTCTTTAAGGACAGAAACAATTGGATTTATAATTGAATTTTTGACTCATTTATAATCAATATATTTTAATTTTTCAATTGTGAGTTCGAATATTGTATGAAAAGGTAATAAGTAATGCAATTATATATTCTTTTTGTTCAGCGATGATTTGTTTGTTTCTACCCAGTGCCAGTTTCATCTAGGAAGTTAATTTACAAATATAATTCTTTTTTCAGTGCTTCTAATACTTGTACATACTTAATATGTCTTCATTTTTATTCAAGAACTTTACGACACCATTTTCTGTATTCATTTTTTATTTTCTTGATTTATGTTAATTTTTCACTTTGTTCAAAGATGTCGGGAATAATTCATTTCCTTATTTTTTATTCTTTAGAATCTTTACACAAATGAATTCGCGAAACGTTTCCTCCTTTTCATTTGATGAGAAGGGACAATTTTCTTCCTACACTTTTCCTTTTTTTTTTAAATTTATTTTTTCCCATTTTCTGGTTTTAATGTTTATTTTATTTATTCTAATTTTTGATCTCATGAATTTTTTTTTCTTTTTTAATATTTTAATCGTTTGGAGGGGAGAAAATTATGTAGAGTGATAAACAAAACCTTTCTACTTGAAACAGTTAACCTTGATCTTTCTTATTGCCATCTTCCTATTCTTCAAAAATTCTTTTCTGGTTTTTATTTTTCTAGTTATTTTCATTTATTGAAACATTTCTGAAAATATTTAATTTCTTAGTATATATATATATATATAATCATTGATTAAAAATATAATAAGAAACTCATAAAAGAATTTTAATGCGTAACATTTATTAAATATAAAGAAAAACTTTTTAATATTGAACAATGATTTTTAAAAATAATTTCCTTACTTTTGCTTGATGAATTTATCTATCAAACTCCCCATCTTCTTCCGTCTCGTACCAGAGTCGTCGCCATCTGTCAAAAATGCATCCAATTTTGTCTCTTAAGTCAATGTAATGTTTGCTGCGGGACTTCTTGAGCAACCTCCTCCGACGCGTTGTGAGGATCTAATTTTGGACGATGCTCCCTCCCGAACATGCCACGTTCAGCTGTCTCCTTGGTGATTCTTAGTGGGCTTGTTTTCGTGCAGAGACAGTGCTCTTAACTCTCCTTTCGGCTGCTTCTAAAATTGACAATGATCGCTGAACTGCGGCAGAGTGATCATGACGCCATTTGTAAACTGGACTTGGTAAAGTTTCTGTTTATCCTGCTCAGATCGTTGTACTCAGTTTCGTACTAGAAACAAGTGTAAATCAGAACTGCTGTAGTTAAAACGCAGTCAGCGATTCGCATGTTTTGGTGCGAATCGGGAGAAATGTATTAAAGTGACTGTTCGTCGCAGTAGATTCTTATGGCTATATTGCATTATTGTACTGAACTGCCTTTCGATAAGTGAACGTAAAAGTGAAACATGAATTGTTTCTGTTGCAGTCCATGCCGACGGAAGCCTCCCAAGAAGGACAGACCTACTGCTAGTCCTAATGCCCCGACCATGTCAGGTGGCGTTTACCACAATGGCACAGGATGCGATACGGGTATGTCTTATTTATATTTATAATTTGTCGATAACATTTAAATTAATATTTCTTATAAATAAAATTTGAATGTAATTAAATTTTTTGTTGACTGTTTAATATTTTTATGTGTTGAAATATTTAACTGAAATCTATTTCTTCAAAATGCCGCATTGGTGGCATTATAGTTACATAACCTGTTACCAATGGTTTCTAATTTAAGCTATGTCGTTCTGATGTGTTCAGAAACAATTTTAAGGCGTTTATTATTTTGATGATAAATCCGTACTTAGTGAGAATGTCAAGAAAAGATTTCAGGGAACATAACATTCTTGTATGAAAAAGCCACTCTCTATTTTGAAACAACAATTTTTTTAAGTATTTAAAAGTTTCAGTACTTCTAATTATTAAATTTAAAAGGAGTGATATCAAATAATGAATCCTCTAACTTTGTTCGTTTTTAAAAATTAATTATTGTGGACCCCGAGCATCACTGCGAATACTTTCATGGACTTTTTATTACTATCAAAAGCAAAGTGTGCAAGTTTGAAGTTTTTCTCCCCTCTATTTTGCATGAAATTTTCCAATATTTATTTGAGACATTTGGCAATGAATGAGTGCTGTTTAGATTCATTGAAATTGCTACCATAAGCACAAGTATTTATGAGTTCATATGATTGTGAATAATTATTTCACTCTCTTAGATGTGTGTAAGCCGGAAAAAGATTTAATATTATAAAATTTTAAATCAGTTTTGCTTTTTGAGTATATAATTAACAGAACTATAAGGAATTTTAAAGCAATTAGTGAATGTTTCCCTATATGTGTACATTCTATTAATAGTGAATTAAATAAGCATTATATAAATTGCCTTTTTGCAGATTTCGCTTTATTAGTGTATGTTGACATGCTGATAGGGTATTTTATGCGTACATTTTGTATGACCTCTAAGAGGGTTCAACATGTTTCATTTCGAAAACACAGAACAATAAAAAAGTTTTTATCTAAATACAAAAGAACTTCCGTGGTGCGATAAAAAAAATAAGAATTTGTTTCAGGTCCCAAATCACTTCGGGTAGTTCTGATTACACATCAAAATCAGAGTGAGAAGATTTAATTTTCTCATTGTTATTGATTCCGAATCAGAATACTAAATGAATTGTAATATTTACTTAAAAATCCAATAAAAAATATTTCATAAATATTACAAAATTATTCATATAATGCAATACAAAAATGAGAATTTAATAATTGAATTATTGAAAAATACCAATAAAAATAAATTTACTGTTCATTTCGCTGATTGAATCATTTTTTATTTAGCTGAAAAATGTCGAATTATTTAAGACATAAATGTATTTTTTTTTACTATTTTATTTACTATCTGTAAAATAAACAAAATAATTCCAGTTCGCTTCAAGATTTTTTAAAAATACTGTTAAGCAAACATCTACAGATAATACCAGCATGTACTAATGTAATGAAATAAGACTTAAATAAGTTTTAATTTATATTATTTCAACTGATGAATAAGTGTTTAATTACAATATAAATGAATATTGACAATGCATTTAAAAATTATTGATAACTAGAGCATGCCTTAACAATGTTACTAGAACAAGAGTTAACCTTAAAATGATTAAATGTTTAGTAATATCCAAAATTCTTATGAAATAAGAGAGATTAAAGCATGATGTTTTTATGCTTTATTTAATAGACCATAATATTGTTTAGAAATTTTATTTATATATAATTTAATGATTATAATGAGAAATTATATTTAAAAAATGTAAATCGAAACGATTATTGCGATTATCCGATATTTCTCAAATTTAGCAAATTAAAAGTTAACTTATTTGCTAATCAAAATTAAAAATGAACTTCCCTAACATTGTTTTTAATGCAATAAATGAATAGAACTTTTATAAAGTAAGCTTTGAAATTTATTTGATTCTTTTTAAGTTTTCAAATGTAAATTCAAACTGTTCAACGATAGAATGTTATATAAATACTCATTTTCTCATATCATATTGATTAACGATTACATAATTATGAGTTTTACTCGATTACTCTTGTAATTTTTAAGAGTTATATTTGGTTTTTAATGTTTTAAATAATTATTCTTTTCAACAAATCGATGTAATCCACTATAATTGAAGGTACAATATTTTGTACTAAAACGAAACTTGTCGTTTCGAATTTTCACACAATTTATATGTATCCAAGAAATTGTTTCAATTTACATATGTTATCCAAAAAAATGCAATAAATGAATATTTCGATTTCTATTTACTTAGAAATTGCAACAGATTAAAAAGCTATATTTTCAGAATTGAAATGTCATTCAATTGATGGCTAACTATTCAGATTTCATAAGAAACTTAATTTGTCTCTTATGCAGTTATCTTGAAATTTCATTGATTTTCATTTTTGTTTGGTAATTTTAAAGCGCTTAGAAAAAAATTAGGTAAAACATTAAAACTAATTACGAAGACAGTGAGAAATTTTTTTAACTTTAGTTGACACATACAGTATATAAATATTAATTTTTTTTTTCAGTTTTGAAAACACTTGAAATTTTTTACTTGTAAATAATTTGCTTTCTTCTAGACTTTTGTTTTATCATTGTTATTAAAGCTTATAAGAAGTATAAAATCCTTAGATTCTACAAAGTTTCTCAAAGTCATTTTTAAACAATTTGCTTTTCCTTCTTAATATTCAAAATCAGTTCTTTAACCTCTAAAAGTTGTCTGACTTCATTTTTTCTCCTCTTAAATTTCAAAAACACAAATTCCAAGAAAAATGTGGATTTGTTTTCTACTTTATTTATTTATTTATTTTTAATCTTTGTAATAGTTTACATAAAATCATCTGAAGGAAAAAAAATGCTGAAATTCTGTTTCAAAGTGCGAGAAAAATGTACTGCATGTCCTGCTTTTTATTTCATCTTGATTTGTACTCATCTTGAAGCCGAATATTTTTAATGTATATGTTATTTATAAAAATGAATATTTCTTCAGACTTGGCATTCCTTTTCCTAGAATGTGGTAGATTTATTATTCTAGCTCGTTTAGTTTAAAATGTTCTTGAATGCTGATATATTTGTTGAATCAACCTAACTGAGAGTGACGATCGTTCTTAAATTCAAAATAGTAACTTCACATACAAAGTAAATGAAGTTAGTTGTTAAACATTCTTAATGAGGCCTTTGAGATTGGGTAAAAAGTTTATTTTTACGTGAATTTTATGTAGCTTGTATGTTTTGGATTCGCTTTGCAGGAAAAGTTTAAAACTGTTTTAAAATCGATCTTCACATATTCAGGACAATGCTACGAATACTAACAAGCGGTCAACTTCGATAACTTTTTATATTTTATCGACAATTTCGATGATAATGCGCCCATGTGAAGTGCGCCTATAACATCAAAAATACCTAAACTAAATCGATGATACTAAAATTGTAACGTAACTGGTTTCTCAATATCGGGATCATAGACACTATTCACAATTTCTATCGTTTAGCTTGTATTTTTACCTTTAGGCCCATTTTATCTTTTTTCTTTGATAGTTTTCCTCTTGTTGAATTATATTCTTAACACTCTTTAATTCATCAATGAATGGACCATACAAAATAGGAGCAAATAAATTTTTTCAGTGCGAAATGTCACTTTTCCAAAATAAGTGTAATTCTGAAAATTGTTTGATTTGATTCTTTTTGTGATATCGATCACTACAGCTTTCCAACAAAAAAATTGAACTCTTTTTCCCCAACTTAATATATTTTCAAAAACTAATTTGAAAATAATTTAAAACGATGGACATGTCTCACGAGTTTAGATATCCTGTTCAGCCTTAGACATCTACTGGACCGCTAACTATGATTTATATTGCTCTTTTTGACGCTCAATTGTCTCTTAATTTGCCATTGGTAATAAATAAAAACTACCTTAAAGTGATGACTCAATTCGTTTATCAGGTAAATCGAGCTATTGATTAGCAGTTCTGATTTTTATTTCAAATGTTTATGAGTTCGGATATCACTGCAGGTTTATTGTGGTTCGAAGTTCACTTTAAATCACTGCTCCTCATCAAATAAGCCCTGACACAAAATCTGCCCATAAAGCGAGATATTCATTTCATATATTGACTTGTAGAAAATTCTTTTCTTTTTATGTTACAATTTATAAATGTTTCAATGTACTTATTTTATTCATTAAAAGCTTTTCTTTAATTAAAGAGAATTTTCTTCCCAAAGTTTAAGTTCATTAGACAAAGTTAAACTTTTTCTCAGATTTCCGAGTTGAGAACTAAATGATCAGCACTCTGTTCAACTGGTTCGATTTCGACCTTTGATATCTTTAATGGTGACTAATCCATTTTGAGCCCGCTTCTCATCGATTTGGCTGTGTATGGGAAAAAATTCGTAAAGTGATATATTTGGTTCTGATTTTCTGTAATCATTGTAAATCTTTATTTTTTGTTACAGCTATTTTAAAATATCTATGCATTTCACTTTTAGAACCGAACCTAGCTGGCAACCGAAAGTTTAGCGATGCGATCTTCAGTTCATCACTTCGTATGTTCGAATCCCACCTTCGCTTGAATGCTTGTTGTGCTTCGAAAACCTGTTAAACTGTGGATCTCAATCTAATTTGTACTCGTATGGAAAAATAATCGAAGAGCGACAAACTAATCCAACCATGTGACATTTAATATTGGTTTTTCACGCATTTTGCAATTATTTTGTCATTTTGTCTTTTATATTTCTTAAAATAATTTCGATTCGAACTAAGTAAAATTATTATTGTAAAGTCGCCATTTTACTTTATGTTAGTTCATATTAGAACATCGAAATCAAGTATACTTCTAACTGTCAGATGACTTCGAATTTGACTTAATCGAAGATTCGTTGGATTTACTAAATGCGTCTTTAGCCCGTCAAATAGATCGTGGGGGCAATGTCTTGTAACTGAAGTACTACTTCTGGAGGTAGCAGGTCAAATGTTGGGGGGAGGGAGAGTCTTCTGCTTTGTCCCTGTTTCTATGAAGACTCCTCACCGGCAGCTTCCATCTAACTGGTAGAACCTAGTTCAGGAATAGATACAGGGAAGTGTGCTGGTACTCACTCCCTTATCCCGTTCGAATGATTCTCACTCTGGTTTTTTGTTCAGTGATTTATGGGTTCGATTCTCACCTCGGACACAAATGTTTCTTGTTGAGGTTAAGAATACACTATAAAATAGGTGGTCTGTTTAGCATTATATGCAAAAAATAGTTGAGTGACAAACCAAAGAACTCAAATCCTCTGTGGTTCAAGTCATGATTTGAAGTTGCCAAAAGCCGATTTGTTTAAGGACCGGATTTCACTTAATCTTCCAAATTCCGATCTAATAAAATATTCGGACAGACATTGCGTGTGGGGAATTTTTCGTAGTCTCATTTCTTTTTCTTATTATGGAGAAGAGTAGTGTTGAGTATTAACAGCTTAGGTTTCGCTCCCGTCTCTTTCCCATGATTTGATGTAGATGGAATCGATAAATGTAGTTCGGCGTTCTAATCATATTGATTAGTATTATATGTATTCAATGATGTTAATACTTAAAGAACTTGAATTATTATGGATAATTGATAACATACATAGATAATTCATGTAGGAATTTGAAAATCAATTAAAAGAAATTTCTAATGTAATTATCTTGCAGTGCAATGGATATTTTTTAAACTTCAAATTTTTAATATTATGATTTACAGTTCTTTTTGCATTTGTACTAGACCTAAGAATAGAGAAGACAAATGATTGTTCACATAAACACATCAAATTTCGAAACTATGTCAAGAGAATTTGCTTATTGGTTAAGCAAGCTGTTTCTAAATTTAAACTATGAGTTCCCATCAAGGCATCAGTCTTTGTCTTAATATTTTATTCATGGCCGAATCATCATGTGTGAAATAAGTTGCCAACAGAATACGATGAATACGCTTTTTGAATCATGGATAAAATGGCTTGCTGTCTTCATACCAATAAGTATATTTTCTCCAAATTTATTTGTTTATTATTAACTCTTTTTCTACTAACAGTGTTTATATACTATGTAGTTTATCTGAAATTATAATATTGTAGTGAATTATTTAGTTGCTTGCATGTTTTCAAAATGGCCAATGGAAACTAATCAGTTGTATGGTCATAAATGGAACAGTGCCAAAATATTCTGAATTGCTTTAGTGCTTTCTCTACATCCCCCCCCCCAATAATGATGCGTAATTTCAAATACAAATCCTTGAAGTTACATTTTATCTCAATCTGGTGAATAGAATATTAAGAAATCTTTTTTTTTCCACCATAAAACAAAAAATGAATAAGAAATTCGAACAAATTCGTATCTAAATATTTTTTCATTGGGAAAATTATGTACCATTTTGTTTTTGATATATTTGTGTTCAATTACGTGTTAAATTATTTCTTCTCTCCATTTTATTTAAATAAATTGATTTTCTTTAATATTCTTAATTGAGCAATATTTTCTTTACATAAGTTATACTTTTATGTATGTCATTATGCTGTTCTTTATTCATTTGACTAAATCGTCTTTTTCCCAAGCAGAAAAGAATTTTGACTCATTTTATTTATTTCAAATCATTAAATTCTTTTTGAGAATTCAGATTAATTTCGAGAAATGTTTCCTGAAACGCTCGCACTTGCTACCTATGTGGGACTAATTAGAATCGTTGAAATTAGCGTTGTAATGACTTTCCAACTATAAATTGACTCGCAAGAATTACTTTATAAAAATTCTTTTTTATTTAATTTAAATTGGAACCAGCTCATTTCTTTTATATTCATGTCATTTTTTGTTGCTAATGACTAGTAGTTTTCTTGGAAAATTTGTTCTTATAAAAAGCAACTACCAGGAAATAATTGCAACAGCTCTGCTGGACGCTATATCGAATTCAAAATATTTATTTAATGAGTAACGAGGCTGAGATTTTTTTCTTTTCAAAATGAGAAGTTTTGCTTGTTACAGAATGTAATTAATTGTCTAAGGAAGTGATGGAAGTTAAGTAACATTTCCATTTTTATTCACTTTTGTTGATGTGGACATTGAAAAGTGATTTTTGTCCGCTAAACTCGAATTCTATACTAAAATTATATGCTTGTTGTTTGACATTACAGTTTAATCGTAATAATTAGTAAGATATTGGGCAAAGCAAAATCGAAAAATGGAAGCAAATATCTAAAGAATATAAAATAATTTCGCTTAAAACTCTTATCAGGAAAACAATTACCACTTGCGTATTCAAAAATCTCTTTTCCACATGCATAGTTGAATACTACCAACTGCTGGAAGCCCTTCCATAAAAAAAATGCTATTGTGAACGAAAAATTATGTTTCGCATTTTTTTTTCTTTTTTGGTTATTCACTATTTTGATTATTATTTACAATGTTATACATAGTAAACAATTCATTTTCCATTTACTTTCAAAGTGGAATTTGTATTTCAGTTTTAGCAAGCACGAAATCAATCTAATGAATGCCATGAATGACAATCAATCATATTGCAATTTAAATTCCTTTTTACTCCTGATGTGATTCTTATTTATTAAAATTATTCTTTATGATTTAATTAGAAATTATTTGTATTAATTGAAAAGTAAAAAATGCTTTAAGGTTGCTGTTGATGCATGCTCATAAACTGATTTCTGTGCCTGCAAACGTGCTTGTATGAAAGTAGAAAATACGTGGATGATAGAACTCTTAAAACACCTACATTTTTTTTATTAAAATAACTAGGTTAATGTTTTTTTTAAATTATTTTTAAGATTAATGTTTGAAAAATTTATAACAGTCGGTATCACTATACTCGTAAGGATAATTTTTCTCTTCCATGTTATGAGTATATTGGATGTCTGGTTGAAAAATCTTGGTCGCGGCAGGTGCCAAATTTTTAAGAAAATTAGAATTTGCAATCATTAGTTCATGAGATTGATTGCTTTGCAGAAAATGATAAAGAAATAATTAGTGCAAAATAGAATGACGATCATAATTTCGCATGATTTTTATTGCAGTAACAGTCAAGAAAGTCTGTCCTTTAAAATTTGAAGACTTAAAATATTCTCAAGTAGTGCTAGTTAAGCAAACTCAAAGGACTTTAATGACGAAAGAGATTTTCGAATGATATTTCTGAATTTGTTTCTTTTGTTAGTGAATAAAGGCATATTGTGATTGGATGGAAGGCTGAAAAATTCTTCTGTGCCTTGTGATGGAAAACATTCTTCTATTTTATCAACAATTCCAATATTGAATAATTTGGTAGCTTACTCAGATTATTTCATGTTGTACCTTAAGATTTACTTAACTCAGTTAAAAGTGGCTTATAGGCGGCTTTAGTTTCTCATTTCAAACTATTCATAAGTTTTTTTCTATCTCCAATCAATTCTTGTCTCCTAAATTGTGTGCAACTTATCCAAACGAATTAATATATCTCTTCCATTTATTACGAGCTCTGTGATATGTGGACTTTTCTTATAAAAGCCTGTGGTAAGGTGTTGTGAACAAAATTTACGCTTGTGTATTTGATATCTATCTTGAACAACTGTCAGGTCTATCTTACGACTCGATAATTAAATGTCACATTACAATATTTCATGAGAGAGTATAGGAAATATTTCAAAATCCATACTCTAATAATACCATTAATTTTGTTGGATCAAATTCTCAATTGATGTTCTGCTAACCAATTAATTTTCCCGATGAGAGTTATAGAAGCGATTTTTAAGGAGATTTCATTCCTGCTAAGTCGTCTCAATTTGTAAGAGAGTCTTGTGAAATTAGTTAAACCCCACATTAAAATTTAGTAGTAATTTTCAAAGATATTGTTCTTTTTGAAACTGGCCTGCAACCCCTGCATGCAAGAAGACAAGCTGCCCTTATCAATTATTAGAACAAACATTCCAGTTATGGTCAACATGACAATGCGTCAAAATATTTAAATAATTAGACATTCAATCAAAGACTTATGAGAAATTATTCTCTTGATTACGTTACGCCCCAGTATCTTTCTGCAAATGTTGAGATACATTCTTTTCTTTTTTTGTTTGAACCCGGCAGAAGATTTCTTCAGAGTTCCTTTAATTACAACTTTTCCGTTACTGTCAATAAAAAGGAAGTCTTGCCTCATCATCTCAGATAATTAGCCATGGAAATTATAAATAAAACCCGTAAAAAAGACTTCCAAAATTATCATTGATGGTTGCAAAATGAATGACTTTCCGGGTAGCGACATCTTCAATGAAACTCCAAAAAAATAAATTTTATTTATGCCAATGTAACCCACACTTTTGTTCCATTTTGCAATCGGTGTTGGTCTTGAGACCATTCTGAATGATGTCTTTTGGATTATTACTGATAGCTGTAGTTTAATGCAACATCTCTAATTGGATCCGTGTTGAGGCAAAGCAATTAACTATCTTAATCAAGTTAAATCTTATTTCTGTTCAACATGACATTTATTTTTAGTGGATTCTATCGGATGTAGAACTTTTCAGTTACAAAATGGCTGACAATTTTTGTTAAGAAGGGTTATAATCGTCCAATCCCTTTTTCAGAATTTACCAACCTAGAGCTTTTTTCTTAATAAAAATCCCAAATTAAGAAAATTTGGCTGGTACCTCCTACTCACTCCTGGTACAAGGGTTGTAAACCAGGTCTATCCGTAACACTATTGTGACAAAAAAAAAAAAAAAAAAAAAAACGTACGGCAGCCTTTTGCCCCCGGCCATCTGAAATGTCTTTCGTTTTCTCAGTCAGAAATCTCACCCTCTTTGTCCAAAATGCCAACAACATCAAGCCCCTGCAACACAATGCTACAACGTATTTATGCACATGTCTTGCTTAACATATTTTGTAATGTTTGAGTCTTTTTTGGGGAAAATAAATTTCTCCCTTCTGAGTTCGACTTCTTAAAGGTCAGCGGATTCATGTATCTGGTCTGACTTCGCAGCTGTTGGAGATCAAATCGGAAACTATATTTATTCAAATAGTGTTGTTGTTACTAATCCTCTAACTGCTGACAAACTCAGACAAGATCCAATAAATCGTTGACTCCTAGAAAATTGATTACAAGAAAGGGAATGTGTATAGATTCTCTTTGTATAGACATAAGCAGTCCAGAATATGTTCGGCCGAGGCCTGCTGTGCTTTGTATTTAGAACAGACAGCAAATATTTTTCTACCCTCAAAAAACGAAAGATTCCTCGTGTGTCCACTAGCCAACCTGGAAATCGCCGTACGAAATTCTTTGTTGTAGTTGAGAAAAATAAAGAGCCTAGCTCCTTGGCCGCATACCAATGTTGAGAGGCAGGAATCTTCCACTCCTTTGAAAGATGACTTTTAACTTTAGGTTGATGCTCAGAGCAGGTAAGTTCCGAGGAGGAAGGTGCAGAATGACGATAATCCTTTTTGGCTAAGCAATCCTCTTGTTCATCCTCAACTATATCTACATGGGTTGGTATCCATTGTAAATGAACATCGTGGAGCTTTGAAAAAGGTTGAAGCTTAAGAAGAATGGAGATGTTTGTTTTGTCTTTAACTATTGTACAATTGTGCAGGTGTTGAAGGAAAGTGCGACTGTCTGATAGAATCAAAAGATCACCAAAGTCACGTTTGTTGATTATAACTTCGAGGCCCTACTCAATTGCAATGAATTCACTTTTAAAGACTGAAGAGAAGTCAGGGTTACGGAGACAAATGGACAATTTTTATCCTGGTTTCTCGATAAAGATGCCACTACTGACATGGTCGTCTGACCTGCTGCCGTCTGTATAAATTTTTATACCATCATGGGGGAATCTTTCCAATAGCCTCCAAATTAAGAAGGAAGGAGCCAACTATCTAAGATGAGTAAGAATTCGGTTTTCTTTCTGACCGGGATCAAAAAGCCGAAGTAATAGTGGACCCTGGGTAGTCCATCTGAGGGATTCAAACAAAACTTTAAGGAGTGTGGCTTGAACTCATCATAAAGCAAATGCATTCAACATAACTAATGGGCTATTGTTCTACAAACTCTGATTATTGCCCTTGTTAAAATATAGAAATATTTTATTTTGCTGGCCATAACTAGAAAATTTGATAAATATTTGATGAGATTAACCTTCTAGTTTGGAGATGCTGAAGATCAGCCTTGTAGAAAAAATCTCTTTAGGGCAACTACGTCTCAAATTGGTAAGAGATGCATAGCAATACACAGGAAAAACATACTCCAAGACGGGCCTAATGAGTACCATATAGATATTTCATAACGTGGCTGAGTCTGCACCCCTATCTTTGCCCGTTATATATTTGAGTATATTTAATCGTGTTCTGTACTTTGTGACTATATGCTCAATGTGTTTGATTTATCCATTCAAAATCTGAAACATCCGATATATTTTTTCATAAGCAAGATTCTTATTATTCATCTTTAATTTTGACAGATAGTTGTATAATCTTTTGTTGATGGTAAGAAAGAAAGGGATGATAGACTTTTTACTGGATTGAAAAGAAATTTGAAATCTTCAACATAATTTGTAAAAGCTGATAGAGCATTGTTGAGATTCCTGACTATTTCCCCTAAGTTATCTCGAGAGCACTAGAGAATGATTGTCGTCAGCAAATAAGCCCACTCCTCCGCAATTTGAGGTGTTTTCTCTATTCCTGCTAATTATAGAGAGAAGAGCTGAGAACTCAAACCTGAGGTACGCTTTGTCCTTGCTCAATAGGATCTGAAAAGGTCCTATTGAATTTCATTCTGATAGAGAACTGTGATATAGAAAGCCTGAAATCCACGCTAAGGTATTAACATGAATGTTGAAAGTAACGTGATGTTTAATTAACAACTTGTGCTTCCGTACTCTGTCAAACGCTTTCGTAAGATTCAAGTGAGTAGCAATAGTAAGGTAGGTAGGTTTTAAATTTTGAGCATCCCTGATGCTCTGGCAGAAAAAGAGAATTTGATCGACTCTCCTCTATGGCCTCTCCTGTAGCCAAACTGTTCCATTGCCATTCAGCTCTTACAGTCCAAAAAGTATTGAATTCTAACTAATATAATTTTTTCCATTATTTTACAAGCTGTACTTGTAAGAGGTATCGGTCTAAAATTCCTCTCTAAATTCCCTTTCCCAATTCCCCTTACCAACCTTCTTGATAGGGACGATAGTGGTTCTTTTTTTCATTCAGCTGGAGGACAACCTGTTTTCCAGGAGGGTTGATAATTTTGAGAAGTCTCTGTTTTCCAATGGGACCAAGAGTTTCGAGTATTTGTCCCAGAACACCATTTAGACCATGAGATTTTGTCATGTTCAAAAAGGCCATTGCAAAGTGCAATTCCCGCAGGGAGAAGTATTTAGACAGGTCCCGATCTCCCATATCAAAGGTTCAACAACCATGAATGATATTTTTTGCTTTTTTTTAATAAAGGTTTATTCTCACTTGTAAAAACCAACTTGCTTGCTGCCTGATAGGTAGTCTGCAAGGCAGGAACACCGTTGGAAGGGTTCAAATCGTAGAAATTTTAAACAGTTTTTAAATTTGCTAAGCAGTGTTTTTGATTACCTCCATGTATTCTAAGTTATGTATTTTGCTGATTTTTTATTAAGAAATATCTAAGCCTTCTTTGACTGGTGTAAATAGCCACCCTTTAAGCCGGCAGCAAAAAGCAACAAAAGTTATACATTTTGTTTGGGAAAAAATGGAAGAGGAATTATTATATAATTCCTTACTAGGTGAAGCAAATGATTTAATAATAAGCCAAATGATATTAAAGAAAGTATTTTGTCTTTAAATACTTGAGTTTTGGATTCTGTGAAAAGTTTGAAAGTGTGCATGAAGTAATAGTTCGCTCTATCCGATGTATTTAAAAGAACTATTACTAAAATAATTGTTCTGCCTATTCAAACTGAATAAAATTTAAGTATGCTGTGTTATTTACTTATTATTTCATATTATATTTTATCTTTTGTTTTTCGTTTATCTATTTTTTAATTTTAAATTTTTTATTCAAATTTTTGCTTGTGAGCATTGAAAGGCCGCCTGGGATGTTGACGCATGGGCATTTATTGATGGCTGTGCGTAAAAGCGATCGATCAGAAACCACTTGTATGCCGCGGGCAATAAAATTTAAAACTTCATCCACAATATTTTATTAAAATTGCTAAAATAATGTTTAATTGTTTTTTGCCTTTTTTCAGAAATGTTTATTTTATAAACATTTCTGAAAATATAGCATATATTATTTTTTATTATTTAGTCTTATTTTTTCGAAAAAAATATTTTGAACTTTTATAGTGACACAGTTATTAAATTTATGATTTTCTTACAGCACTTCAAAATTTGCTTGCTTCCCTTGATCAAGTGTGTGAAAAAATAGACACTCCTGTGGAAGATCACATATTTTTATCTCAGTTACTACACAACAGAAATTTCCAATCGCTTTTTACTGTGAGTGTTTCTTTAATTTTTCTTTAGTGATCTAGTCAAATTATTTGAAATCATTTCGCAAATTTCATATTTTGAGTTATAAGGTAATTTTAATGATTTCTTTTATTTAATTTTAATTCTTTAAAAAAAAAAAAAAAAAAAAAAAAACTGCAATTAAGTTTTTGTGTATCGATAATATCGATTTTTTAATTTTTTTTAATGGTTTTTATTTTAAATGATTTTTTGTTGTATTAAAATTTTAAATTTAATTCAAAATCGATAATACACAATATAAATATAATTTGGGCATTCCTCAAAATTAAAATTTTTTACTTTGTTTCAGATTTTCAATAAAAACTCAATTCGCTTAAAAGTACCACAAATTTAAAAAAGAAAACAAATTTTAAATAATTTGTTTCTTTACACGTTGTTTGTGCTTTTATTAAAATTAATACAAATAATCCTATTATAAAATAGAAATTGCTCAGGATTGATTGTTAATAACATATCATAATTTACTTTTACATTTTTTCCCCCTTTGCTTTCCTTATCTTACATATATAAGATATTATGGATTCGTTTGTAATTTAATACAATTTCTTATAATTATTTTCGTATGAATGAAAAATTAGTAAATTAACTTTAAAAGTTTTGTATACAAATTTACATGCCTGATGACTTTTTCCTCAACTGTTAATCATAAATGTTATTTCCTCTAGCAAATAAGTTTTGAATAATAAATTGATTTAAAAGTCATTAAAGTCAATAAATATTTTTCAATAAAAAAATTCTAAGCATAAATTTTTATTCAATAAGTCCAACAAAGTTATATTTATAGTAAGGCTCCTACTCAGCTACCATATCAGCTACATATATATGTTGTAGGTCCTGCGAACCATCTTTGGCTCAGTTCTCGATAATAACAAATGGAGAAAAAGATACAATTTTGAAATATATAAGATTTTTAATGACAATGATATTATCAAGTTTATAAAACTAAGCAGAATGAGATGGGCAGGGCATGTAGTAAGAATGAGTCCAGTACGAACAGCATTAAAAATTTATAATGCAACCCCCTCTAATAAAACACCAAGAGGAAGGCCCAAAAAGAGATGGAAAGACTGTGTGGATGAGGACTTTGCCATCCTAAGGGTAAAGAACTGGAGATTAATTGCTGAGAGAGAGAAAGGCAGATTGGGAAAAGCTTCTGAGGAAGGCTCAGGCCCACAAAGGGCTGTCGTGCCAATGCTGATGATAATTAAATTGTTCTAAATTTCCCCATGATGATGAATTAACTTTAGTTGCATGTATAAAATGTTGTTGAATATCTCTAGTTTTCAGTATTCTCAGTCTTTTCAAAGTAATAAAAAATTTGAATTGCTTTAAAATTGGTAAAGTTCAACAAAAAAAGTTACCAAATTCATAAATTTACCAAACTGTACTTATGTTACAGTATTTGTTATTGTACTTTTGTTACACTTTAAAGTATTTCAAATATTACAGATGACTAAATATAATTTTTTAAATGAATTGCTTTAAAAATGAAGGGTATTTTTAAGGAATGCAGCTAAGTTTTTTTTCATAACTCCCATTTATTTATCAGTAGAAAATGTGCATTAAATTTTAAACAATTTTATGTTCAATTTTTATTTTATAACAATGAAATTTTTTCTTGATCTACATAGATCCTTATAATAAAAATTCTAAATAGAGAGGGCTAATAAGAGAATTAGGAGATCACATGTGAATTTAAGTTTTGAAATTTTACAGAAAATATTGAATAATCTTGATTTGATTTTAAACATTTGCTGTTTAAAAGTACACTTTTTATTAGCAATGAAAGAAAAAATAGTCGTTTGATATTTTTAGCATTAGAGATTTTTTTATGGATTAAATTATGAATGGATAACACTATAAAAAAATTTTAAATCAAAAAATCCAATACATTTAATTTTCAATCTTTAATATCAAATTTTGATGCATGGATAGATAATTTTATGGAGCTTGATTTTATGGAACAGAGATAATTGCTAACTAATAATGAGAAGCTCAAAATTACTTAAAATATTTTGGAAACAGTCTTCTTGTATTTTTTAGAATTTTCTTTCAATTCTTTTTTTCATTTTATTCAAGAATTTTTATAGTTATTACTTTATTATAAAACTCTTGACTTTGCATATTTAATATTCAAAAAATCTTATCCTGAATTCAGTTCCTTTCCAAGATAATTTTAACATTTTTATTCCATTTGCACTTCCTCTAATTTGATTTATTTAAAAAAGAAAATGAGTACCATTAACATATGTGATAATTTATGTGATATATGTGGATTTAGAGTATATTTAAGTTATCATGAAAAATTACGTGTATTTACTGATATTTATTATGTCCTAAGTACATTATTGCCAAAAAGTGTTAAAAATTATAACTGATTTAATTCTTATATATTTTTAGGTTCATAATAAAATTAATAATCAAAGTGTTCAACCAACTTACCAAGATGTGACCAGACTTGCCAAAGATGTATGTAGCTTTTTTTGAATAACTATTTTCACTAATTTTTTTTTCCTCTTAACTGTAGCCTTAACCATTAAACTAATAAAAATAAGTTTCTATTTTATTTTTAGTCCATATCTAAATTTTCTTAATTTAGATACCCATTGAAAATAAAATATTGAAATTTTAATAATTGTTCATTTATAAAATATTTTTTAAAGTTTAAATAGAATAGGAACATTTTTGTTTTTAACACTGATCTATTAAATTTTGTAAATTTTTCTTACTTAATTATTTTTAAACTTGAAATCTTATGAAAAATTATTAGTTTATGAAAAATTAAAATTCTTTTATTAATTTCTTAATTTCATTTTTGTCAATTTTCATTCACTAACATTATTAAATAGTAATTTTTATAACTTTTCAGTAGCTAGTTATATGAATATTAACTAGTTAATTAACTAGTTTCATTAAAAAGTTAGTATTCGTTATTCAGTATTCATAGAAGTTATATACTAACTCTGAAATACTGTACAAATTAAAAGTTGAATACATTACAATTCCAAATCTATGAGTTTCACATTAAGTTTCTGATTCTTCATAAAAATAGACAAAATTAAGTATTTCCTCCACTTTTTTTTCTTTCTTTTTAAAAATTAAAAAAAAAAAACTTATGAAGCATTAATTTAGCTTTTTATATTATTGAACTATACTGTTGGTCTTAACATGATTTCCATGTTAGAATCTAAGCATATTTGTAAAGCTTATAATCTAATGAGTTCATTCACATCCAATAAATGAAAAAAATACAAATTCATTAAGAAACATTGTTTTCTTTTTGTTTTTAAGTTTATATTTGGTTATAAAATTAAATTTAAAACTAACGATTTTCAGTGCTTTAAATCATTTTAGCTATAAATACCTCACTTTAATTGAAGCGTACTCACCTTAATTGAAGGGATTTGTAAATAAGCAAATATTTTCTTATTTATAAAATGTATTTTTGTGATTTAATTCTTCAATCTTATAGGCAAATGTAAATTTATTAGCAACTACCATCGAAATTGTGTTTACTAAAATTGTATTCATTTAATATTTTTTTCTGGTGCTTTTTATTTGTACAACTATATTCATTGAGATTATATTAAGAAGAATAAAATATCTTCGAATGATTTTTCTTTGAATCTATAGGTAAAAGAAGAATTGAAACAATATGAATCATCAGATTCAGAGGAATTGCAAAATTTACTAGAGAAACCCCATTTGAAGGTAATTAGTATCAAATATTTTCAAATTTGTAATATTGTAACAATCAATACTATGTAATAAAATGTAACTTAAAGAGTATTCAATACAAATAAGACCAGGTCAAGAAAAATACAATATGAATAGGTGAAAGGCATAGGAACCATGTCTTCATCAGGAGTGAGATTGGTCAACTATGCAAATAGAATACTCTTATTTTATAAGCATGACGGACAAATGTTTAAATTCTTCATGCTGTTTCCCCAAAGATTATCTGTGTTGAAGGAAATATCTCAAAATTAAAGTAAATAGAATTGAAGCACTTTATTAAAAATATAAGCCAAGCAATAAATATATGTATTAAATTAAAAAAAATATGTTTGCCAAAAGTAATTATAGAAAAGTTAGGAGTTAAAGTAGTTCATAAACTAATGTAGATTCAAAGAATATATATATATATATATATATATATATATATATATATATATATATATATAATCGTTCAATTTGTTAATGGGTGTACTGGTAAAAAGATCTTATTATAAAAAAAATTATTTTAAAATATCTAAAACCAATCTATTATTATTAATAATTACCAGTATACCCATTAACAAATTGAATGATGTATTTTTATTCAAGATTATAAAAAGTTATTAAATTTTAACTTTGATTATTGGAATAACTTATACTTTGTATTTATGGTAACTGTATTTATAACTAAGAAAATATTTTTATTAAAAATTTCGGTATTCCACATGGTTCCAATTTTTCGAGTATACCTGCAAATTTATTTTTACATTTTTACATTACAGCTTTATTTTTCAATATCCTTTTGATTTAGATATATAGATTATTATTAATTTTAAGATTTTTAATGATTTAAATTTTAGTGATATTTCTAAATCTATTTATCCAAATGAACTTACCCTAA